>JACXGJ010006216.1:0-35254 GCA_016801105.1 Esox niger
TATAACTAGAGTCTGATACACAGGGGTATATAACTAGAGTCTGATACACAGGGGTGTATAACTAGAGTCTGATACACAGGGGTATATAACTAGAGTCTGATACACAGGGGTGTATAACTAGAGTCTGTGTATAATATTGTCGACTGCATGTATTATTTAATATATATTTATATATATATCTACAGTGGGGAGAACAAGTATTTGATACACAGCTGATTTTGCACCTTTTCCTACTTACAAAGCATGTAGAGGTCTATAATTTTTACCATAGGTACACTTGGAATTCTTTAGACAATGTCTGGAATGACTGTGCAGTGCAATACCAAAAAGCACTCAATCAATTGATTCCAACCTGATTGAGGAGAACAAAAATAATCAACATTTTAGTTTTGATACAGTTGGCAATGCTAACAAACAAGAAACATTTCTACAGCGGATGAGGGATGTGTGCCTCTAGACACCTGGTTATCAGCCTCTAGATACAGTGGGGAGAACAATTATTTGATACACTGCTGATCTTGCAGGTTTTCCTACTTACAAAGCATGTAGAGGTCTGTCATTTTTACCATAGGTACACTTCAACTGTGAGAGACGGAATCTAAAACAAAAATCCTGAAAATCACATTGTATGACTTTTAAATAATTAATTGTGGAAACAATCAGATTCCACCTGAGAACACTCACGTATGATGGTAAATGTGTGGCTCACAAGACTTGTTGGACAAAACCCAGTGAGTAAATTATGGCTTCAAATGCCTTTTGGAGAGAGTCGTTTGACTTTACCATGTGAATATTGAAATCTCACCAAAAACGGAATGTTATTTGTCCTGACAAGAATGTTTGATTAGCAGTGGTGTTGTGAGGCTTGGGCATCTGGGGATAAAGCCACAGATCACAAATTGACGAAAGAAAAATCAAATAGCCTCTGACCTATTCATCTGCAACTCCATTCGCGCATTATGACAATGTAGACATGTAGGGCGCTTGCATGTAATTTCCCCCAATGTATTGTGATCCTAGCAACACCTCTGTTGAATTCTGGGAACACATTGACGACTCTGGTTATGGTCCAGGGGGTCTGTAAAAAGCATCTATGAAAACATATTTGCATCCTGCTTAGCTTTCATGACTAAAACTTTAAAGACAGAAATCCAGTCATTTTATTTTTGTGTAAATTGATATTTGTTGTCTAAATATTAGTAAAGACAAAAATAACATGTTGGTAAACTCGTAATAAAATAAATGAATGGCAAGGCATTTCCTACTGACAACAAAAGCCCTGCCAACTGTAGGTGTTGTTTTTATTTTAGTTATATCTTAGGGTATTTAGTTTCTTTCCCCAAATCTATAAAAACGTTATAGAGTAAATATGTACTTTATGAGAAGTACTGTGCAAAAGTATTAGGTCACCATTCAAGACACTTTCAAATAATACAACAAAAAAATATTTACCTTTGTGTCTTGAACCCCCCCCCCCCTCAAAAGCACACACACACACACACACACACACACACACACATTGCTGTAATTTAAACATACACTTTTTGCAAATAGTTAATCATATAACAGATGCATTGTGGTCAACTTCCAGGTGGGAACAAGCTAGTCTCCGGAGCATCGGAAACATTTTCCAGTTTGCCAATGCAGGTGCTAGATCCAATTAGTAACTAAGATATTAAGACAAAGGTGATAAATGGCAAACACCTGGACCAGACAAACGGGGAATTCGTTTCGCATGCTGCTAGCTGGCTACATGAAGCATTTGAGTGTTTTACATTGTTGTGAAAAACAACATAATCATTTACAATGATTGTGACAGTTAATAATTTTACAATGTCCAAGTATCTTGCATTTGGGATTGGATGCTTTTTATTTCCAGATTTCCTTCATGCTAACATCCAATTTACAAGGGAAATCATATTAACATTGAAGCCAATATAGAGGTTCAGTTGATTACCTTTCTGGTTGTCCATTGTATGCAGTGATTCTTACAGTGTGTGAACCAATTGGCCACATATTACTACAAATGTCTTCAAATCAAACGATATGTAGTTTCTCCGCACTAACAGCTAATAAAACACCAATATCAAAACAGCTCTCCGTGGCTTGGTAAATGGAATACAATTTCACTGAAATGTGGTAATGAACGCAGACAAGACAATGTTGTTTTATATCATGACTCCTGAACAAATGGTAAAGTGACATAGGAAAGGTGTGTTTAGCTGTGGTTTTATATAAAGTCTCTCAGTTACCCATAATGCTTTGGGGTGTAGAGTGTTTGCCACAAACCTTTGTGTGGCTGACATAATTCCTTCCTGTCCTTTCTATGTCTGGTAAAATATGCTGTGAGGTAAATGTTTTAACTTTCTACAGATACACGTGGCCCTTTTAACAGTGCACATTATACCTCACAAAACAGTCATTCAATAGGCCGAGTTATGATTTAGAAACTAAACATTTAAGAGCTACCGTATGTCGCTATTGACATTGAAATAAGCCAGCTCATGAGGCGTGATGAGAGGTGATCTGAGCGGGACGGGAGGGGGTCTTAGATGTGACTCTGACTGAGGCTCGCTTCACCCTGTTTGTCCACAACAAATGACTGCCCTGACAGGGGAGGAAACATTGAATTGAAAGTCATTCCTCTTCCAAAATAATGTGTCTGAGCCTCTGGCAGTCACAGCCCCATATGTATTTATGGCCTGGTCTCACAGTGTAGCCCCAACATAACACATGAATCTGGGAAGTCTGGACAGTGTGATGCCAAAGCCAATAAAACAACATTGAACACCAGGCAACACCATGGAGAAAACAGTTTTGCCCTTTTCAATTCATTGCAAATACATTGCATCTGGAGAACATGGGTGGGGGTTCTGCACAGTTGACTTCCATAGAAATTGGTGGAATTTGGTGGTAAAATGTCCACTGACGTGAAGGGAGTCGGCGCAACAAACCCGGAAGTGGGGTGAGGGGGAACTACTTCCAGATGACGGTTGCAAGTTGGCAGGAAGCAGGCAAAGAAGGTTTCCCATTCGACTACCCTGTCCCTGATAAGCACTTCCTCAATTACTAAAAATGAGTAGACCAGGGACCCCAGAGCAGGAAAAATGCAACACTGTTATGATGATAATTCCACATTATAATCAGTCCTCATTGTGTAAACATTCTTAGAATGGAAGAAAAGTACAGAACTTCTGACTTTTTATGTGGGAGGGTACTTTGGCCAAGACTGAATTGATCATGACAGCCCAATGAATGTTCAGCCTGGGGTTTGGGGATCTAGATCATTTTATTAGTCAATCTAGTCTGTTTAAAGGAAAATGTATTCAATTAAAATGAATAAATGCATGTGGTGTGTTGACTTTAGTCTCGAAATTTTATCAAATAGCATTTTTGTAATGGTTTATGTTGTTAGTTTAAGCTGGTTTGACATCCTGGCAATTTTGAGAATAAAGGCGTTGTATGACCAGGCTGTCCTTGATACTCCAGACATGGATGCATATTCCCAGCACTTGCAAGAGAAGTATTAAGTGTTTGCTTCCACCAATCCAAAGAGAGGAATAGGTGGAATCCTCATTTTGCAACAATGCAATCCAGCCTGGTGGAAATGTCATTCTGCACTTGACAACTAATTCCAGAAGTAGGCGGAGACACGATTTCTCATATCCTGTATCGCAGCATGTTCTCAGATTTCCTTGTTGCTGAGACTTTTCACAATTTTGTCTAACCCTGAACTAACTAATGTGACATGCATAGTCATTGTACTTGCTCTTGTTTCCAAATTTAAGGTATTTCTGTTACAGGGTTCTGGACAGTTATCACTATCAGTGCCGGCCCTAGCCTTTTGGGGGTCCTAACTAAATTTGATTTGGGGGCCCCCTCTCCCCTACTGGTCTGGGACTCACTAGCAGTGAGGGGCCCCCTGGGGGTCGAGGGCCCTAAGCGGCCGCTTATGCCAAGGGCCGGCCCTGATCACCATTGTTAGGTTGACCCATGAGGATCTCTATTAATTAAAGCCCTGCCTATCTCAGGTATAGCAAGGTTTGAATGCTCCAGAATGTAAAAACATGGTCCACTCAATGTAGCCCTGTTAGGTTGTCAGAGTGCAGAGGCAATCAGGTAGGAATGTTGTTTTGAAGCATTGTGGCAAAATGGCTTTTCAGAATAATGAGGCCTACTGCAGGTAGCCAAGTAACTAGATTACCAGATTGGTACGTAATTCTTCAACTATTATAATCCTACATGAAATTCATGAAATATATAACTTAGAAAGACCTCCGTTTTTTATCATAACTCCTACACCATCAGAGTGAAAAAAAATATTATTCAGTTGAAGATAACAGTTTTAAATAATATTGCTCAAAAGAGTGGAACATCCCTCGATCGCTTGTAGTTTTGGCTGACGTCCCCGTTCCAAATTGGGCAAACCTTACATTCCCTCAACGGAAAACAATCCGGTCTACATCCCGATTGCTTGCGTTGCACTACTAGTCCGAGCTACACTTGTTCTCTGACCCCGTCACCCGGCAAGGAGAGGTCAACAAACATCAACACACTTCAAAGCTTCTCTCTGTTCTTTCAGAAGACCAACAGGTGTGACTGGAAAGCACAGTCATCATTTCCATTAGGCCTATTTTGGTCAGATATGTGCCCATTTTCAAAACGTGCAAAACCTATTAAATTAACGGCTCCGCGTTTGATTGTGGTACTACAATAATGAAGAGGCATTTAAAAAGGTTGTCCAGATTAATAAATCAGTTACCAATGTTATATAGAGCATGTGAAATGAACCAAAAACAACCCATTCGAACCGGCAGTAGTCCGTGTGGTTGTATATTGCTATGGACTCCTGCTATAGAAGTCAACTTGAACAGTTTGAGGAAATCTCTATTCATTTCCTAATTACAAAGGAAGAAAACTTTCCTTCTTGGTTCAGTGCACAATACTAATGAGGTCAGTGATTATGTTAATTGAAGTCGTTTCTCTACAGCATATCCGTGTGTCTGGGAACCAGCTAACTTCCCCAAGGGTAAAGAATATGGTGAGTGGCTTCAACGGCAATCTTAATATTTGTTGATTTTTAGTTACATTCAAGCCAAGATCTACACATATTGCAATTTATTTTCATGAAACATTCGAGTAACCACGCTTTATTAAAAAATACTAGGTGACCTAGATAAACAAAAAAAACAAAAAAAGATATGTTTCGAACTGGATACCGTTTTAAGTTTGGTAAAAAAATCATTATAAATCCACATGAGAACTATATTTGCCAAAATTCCATGAAAACGAATTACATTGCAAGTCACAGAAAATAAATAAAGACAAGCAAATATAAATATTCACATCTGCTTTTCAATTGTGTTTTCTTCTAATAGATAACTTTTGATGTGTATGTGCGCATGCTCGGGTCATTATGGGAGTGTTCCAATCTAGTGCGTCACCTCCAGATATGACCATATTATTCTGATGAGCTGCAATTAACACAGCAGCTGTCCACAAGCTGCTCTCTTTCTTTCTTTCTTTCTGTCTCTTGTCGACCAAATAAAATACAATCCCTAACCTAATCGGATTTAAATTAGAATATCAAAAGCATTTTGTTTTCTTGCTCTATACAAATTAAATTAACATGAGGTAACTGATCAAAATACCTGTGTCATGAAAACAATAGGGAAAATAACGGATGTCCATTAAGACAGGTATTTTTATGGCTTTTGTCAGACAGCAGAAAACAAAGATCAACAACTTCATTCGACGCCCTAATTTTTACAGTAGCATGTGACATTTGAGTTGACATGAAGAGTTCTGTGGGGGATGGATGATGATGTTGTTCTAGCCCTAAACTACTGCGCCACGGTGTGCGCGTCCCAGGGAGGAGGCTACCCGTGCTCTGCCCTGTCGAAAACAACTAATTGGAATGACCCCATTTAGCAACACGTCAGGGGAACGAGACAACACGGACAAAGTCAGCGCCTTCACAAATCTTCTGTGGTCTAAACTTAATGGCGTGTTTCTGTGTCTGTCCTGAAGCCGTACTGTTACCGTGTACCGACATCTCATAGCTGATGGGTAATTCGAACAAATGATTTGATTGCAAGAGAAAAGTGAAATATACCATGATGTCATGAAACGCGTGGCCAAAACATGTATTCACATTTGATTTTGAACTGGTTTGAATGACCAATCATTGTGTCAATCATTCTGTATTATATAAAGTCATTACTATTGTTTCTATTTCACGAAAAAACAGTAATTGCTTCTGAGTCAGAATGAGCAAGGTAATTAATTATTCTACGTCCAGTCATTCTTTCTTGGGCTATATGGGGGGTAAAATATGAGACATGGGTTGAATTTCTTAGTAAAGACGGTATACAATGCTCTCTAGTAACACGGAAAGTTATTAATATAATGTACAGCCACACTGATATATCACTATGCGAGGCGCAGGCGACATAGACTAGATTCGCATTATGTTGTCAACAGGGTGAACTAAAGCCAAGCTACTAAAGAGGTATCATGCAAGTTATTTAAATATTGGTCAGAATGAAACACCAGAAATAAATACCGAATATGAATGGCAAATCCAACGTATTAGGTGGACCTATTATGTCTTATTTGGTATACATGATGAATAAAGCCTATTCTGTCTGTTTCTAAGACGAAGATAGAGCTCTACGTTCGATGACAGTTGCGCGTAAAATGGGCATCTCCAAATGGCCTGCTAACAATACACATTATCATGGCATTATTGTTGCACAATGTTTTCCATTACTGTGACTTTCCACAGCAGACACAAATTAAATAACATCACATGATGTATTCATGCGCTTCTGACGCTCCTGACAGGTTTAAGCGCAGCGTGCGTTTGGAGTTTGACGCTCCGCTACAGCGGCACACTAAGTCAAATCAACCTTTCAGACTCAAGCATTCGACTAGCTCGCTCGAGACCGAGACAACCTCGAAGTCAGCCAAAGGGCACGCGTATGCGAATTGAGGAAAAGAGAGAGAAAAAACTCTACCTTTACATTGGAGTAGAGCAGCAACAGCCTCTCTTACATCCGTCTCTTCGGAACAGCTGGACGGGAACACGAGACGTTTGTAAGGCGTTGATGTTCTTCACTGTCCACAGTATGGCGAGGGAATACGGATCTTTACCTCTAAAACAGATAGGGGCCTCGGGAAGGGTATAACGTATTTAATAGATAATGGCTCATAGTAAAAATATGGCCAATTGCTCAACATAAGGCCTAAACAACACCCATTATGTAACGTTTCCTTAGAAAGTTATGCTACAAGAACACATATAATTGTCACTCAATCAAGATAGTAAGTACGTGGAAAGAAAACAGTGAGATGTGAAGGGTCCTTGGCAGCAGCTCTACTCTGATTTATTTTGCTGGATGTCTTTATTTGCATGGTCTTGATTGATGATGGGAAAATAACAGAGAGAACCAGTAGGTAACAAACAAAACCGTATGCAGAATAAATATATACATTTATTCCAATGGTAAAGACTTGTTAAAACAAGTTCACACAATAAGTTAAACATGGGCAAAAGATTTGCACCCTAACTCTAATTCTGCGCCATCACTGACCTTATCTTGAAAGAAAACCTAGTCATTAGCTACTGTGTACCTACCTCTGTATATCCGCATGGAGCAGAGGATAGCATTTAAAGTTAATTGAATAATAGCTCCATGGTCCGAGTAACTTTAAGATAAAATGTCTCCCTTATTATTTTAGTTGACACTGTCAGGAGCCGACGAACATGAGGAGCCGTAGACAAACATGGGCACCACATTCATCAAGTGGCACCACAGCTCCTCTCCAGTTACAGGCGTCAGTTCATCCGTGTACTGCCGGGGTCAACCAGCGCCTCAGCCGTAGGGACTAAACTCAGCGACGGGATACTTTAGTCTAATAACCCTCCCTGGCAACTTGGCTAATACCTTAAGAGTAAGAATGTCAATCTCATCGCAACACATTTTATTAATGTAATAGGCACAATTCAAGGGCGCATTAAAAGTTGCCTTCCTAAAAATCCAACACCCGATCAGAAACAGGTTATAATAGTGTAATAAACAAAAGCAAAGACTATATATATATATATATATATATATATATATATATATATATATATATATATACCACCAGTCAAAAGTATGGACATTATAAGGAAACCACACATAGCCTATTAACTTGCAATAACGTGTCTGTTAAATCTTTGTGAGGGATAGTTATTCTATCAGGGTCCCGTTTTCAGAATCAGAAATGTTCTAGTGGGTTACAAATGTTCTTCTTGGTTAATATATAATAAATAGGGTTAAAACTTAAAATGCGCGAGCATTCCTATTACGAACAGAAATGCACAGGGCTAGAGCATGGTTTGCACGACATACATATTCATAAACAAGTGAGGGCTGGCGCCTGCGCTCTTCGACCACTCTAACTGCAACTCGGCTGTTTTCGGCTTGTAGCGCCTGTTAAGAAATGTCAGATAGAGTCAAAGGCACAAATTAAGTCGATGTGAACAGAAACGTTAAGCTTCCCTTATTTCATCCATTATGAGTTGATGAGAGACCATGTCGCCGTCTGGGCTACATCGTCTGTCATCTGGATATCTATATACGTAGACTGGATCGAAGTCAGCTATTTTTGTAACTAGAGGATCACAAATTTAGATTATACTGGAGATATATTTCGTTCACATTCCAAAATTTAAATTAAATTAAATTAAATGAGTCGTAAACACATTCAAACACAAACAATTCTGTAATTGATTTTTTATATATATATATATATATATATATATATATATATATATATACATATATACACACGTGTGTGTGTGTGTGTGTGTGTGTGTGTGTGTGTGTATGTGTGTGTTTGTGTGTGTGTGTGTGTGTGTAAACAGACATTGTCAATGTATTACAAAACAAAAAGTAAAAAGCAAAGCACAAAGCCCATAGTGTAAAATCAGTGGAGTCGTTATAGGCCTAGTGTCTTAGTTCTGTTTGTGGATGACAGAAAAACATCAACGCTTTGGTTCGCAAGGAATCTCATGCACTGACCACATTATTTCTCGTTTTACACAAACAACTTGAATGAAATAAACCTAGGCAATCTGTTAATATAGAATTATATGGTCTGATCTCAGTGTGTAGCACTGGTCTTGGTTGAAGGGCGTGTTTTAGAATATTACAAGAAACTGTTAATCTGAATTTGTCCTCATTGTGTATTTTATGTTTTTTTATGCCTGTTGTGGAATATTGTTTACTACGTTAGGATCGTATACAGAAACATCGAATAATATTAGACAGTTACATTTCTGTTCTGGAGCTAATGTAGCTCAACATAAATGTTGGGACATTTAAGACCAGAGATGCATATCTTTGCTTTCTATCTTTGTCAGAAAATGCATGAAACGGTAAGGACAGGTCTTTTAATACAAAATAAATGCCATGGTATGAATCAGAAGATATGGATATACGCGTCTATTGCTGGTCTAACGGTGCATGAATGAAAACGTATCAGCACGGGAACCTCGATAGATAGTGTTAAATAGAGTCGAAAAAAGTCATTTTAGGACCATCATTCATTTATCTCTGAAATTAATAGCCCATGCAAAGAAAATATGAATACATTTCAAACAAATCACCTCAGCTATCATGAATTTCCGCCTTTCCAATTACACACACGGACGCGCGCGTACGCGCGCGCACACACACACACACACACACACACACACTCAAAGTTTAAAATCCAAATGTATATAGACTTGGTCCTTCAGAAAAAGATAGTCCAAAAATACATAATGATTCATCTATTCCATCCTGCATGCTGACAGTATTTTAGTATTGCTTTTTATTTCAGTACAAAACGTATTCTCCTAATGTTACCTTGAGCAAAAATACAAATGCTTAATTGCACACACACGTATAGCCTACACACACGTACTCAGACTGACTTGTGACTTATCATCCTGCAATATCAAATAATGTGCGGTCTATTTGTCTGCGGTTTTTATTTTAGAGTTGTTTCATTTTTCCCCGGTCCAGTTGTGTCATATCGTCAGCTGCAGACTGACAGATCTACCAGAGATTCTATGATTGTGGTTTGTGTCGCCCTCGCGCACTGGCAGTGTTAACCACTCAGGCTGGTGATCACTGGCGTCTGTCGGTTGACGTGAACCCTGCCTAATGGCCCGGTCAACCAGGCAGGCTGCACCACGGAACAAAGAGGATAACACTGAACCCGAAGTCCCAACATTTCCTCAACACTATGGCATCCATCGGACACAGCTAGCAAGGGAAACTGAATTAGATCGAGGACAATTAAGTAACAACATAAACAATTTAGTTTACACGGTCTGAGAATTACAACCTTCGCGATTCATCGTTTAAATTCTCACATTACTCGAGGGCAAAGGCGAGGTGTTAATATGGATAAACAAGAGACGAGGACAGGGGAAATCTAATCACTTAACATTAATTCGTGTGAGTGGATTAGATGTTGCAAGTCTAAAAGGGCAAGCATGATGTGAATTTGTTTCTACGCGATAAGCAGGTGTAAGATCTGGCTAGGATACCTGTCCAAACAAAGTTATTACAAACATAATGTCAAAAATGTGTTGACTTAGGCTAATGAAATGTGGCATAACACTGGCTATTTGCTGTGTGCCCCTAATGTGATCATGTGTCATTTAAATGTATAAATACTTTCAGAATGCTCGAATAATGAAAATGTTTTTATAAAGTCGTATTTTCAACTATTTAAATTGTTATAGCTAATGCATCATTTTGATATTCATTCATATTTAAACAACATGTAGGCTATGAGAAACAAAAAATATTGGAAGGCAAATTGTTTTTATTTTTTAATCCTTTAATGTAGTACGAAATGTAACCAAACATTTTTTGTAAACTAAATTTTACATATGAGCGCATTTCTCCATAAATACCGATCATTTCTAACATGTGTTGCCGGTCCTTTACATGCGGATAAATATGGAAAATCGAGCTATTTACATGTAGATAATACTCCCTTGACATTATCAAGGTAATGGACAAACCGTTTTTTATATTTTATCACGTACATAAACAGATTGACACGGAGTTTCAGGCTTTCACTACACGATTTATCGACATGACATTAAATAACAACAATGGTAACTTACTGTGCTACTCAAACTGGACCGTAGACGAAATGTTGCACCGAATACAAAATCACATTAATAGACTAATAGTCGGTTAGGTCGACATAGTGGAGACCGTAGTTATACTGAGTAATTCACATTTGGTACACATCAACTAGAACATTATGTTCAATCAACACTATTCATCGCAATATTATTGTTAAAACCATCTCATTTTCCATATATCTAGGGACCACATTTTCACAAATTCCCTTAAACTGTAATATAACTATTTACAAAATAAAATATTACATTTCTGAATTGTGATTTTGTATGTACAAAAAACCAGGCCACAACCTGCCGATAGCATGCATTGAGATCTCTCTTGTGCAGTCTTTCAAAAAAGAGGGAAAAGAAAGGGGGTAAAACCGTTAACTTGGTAGCTGTCTCGCACCATGTCCATGCTCTGTCTCTCTTAAGTCGTATAAACCAACAGTTTGGGCTTCCTCGTTTTTTTTCTCGGTCCACGCGTTATAGGCTGACTTTAAAAGTCTTTGATTCCAAGCAGTCCTATTTCTGCAGTCTTTGTGAAAATATTTTTTACACGTACCATTCATTAAAATTTGACGACAGCGTGGTGTGACTGGTCGTATGGTGCACTGACGAGGCTGCTGGTGATATGGAACTGGAACTCTGGTTCTCTGTCGACGGGGAGACGATGGTGGGCGGCGTGGACGACTCGTACCCGGAACTGGCCGCTGGCGACGGTTGGGGTCCTTGCGTGGTCGATTCGTGAACCTGCCCAACAGATCGAATAAAATTAAAATGTGCATTTTACAGTTTAGATTTCAACAGCTGTCATGCTTTGCGGAAACCTGCAAGCATCCCGTTATATTTTCAGTTATGAGAAGAATAAAAAATTTAAAGAGTAAGCTAAACCTCTTTAAATTAATATATTGAATTCTTATGAAGGATAATGAATGTCAATTTGAAATATGAAAGACTTCATGGGGACTCAAATAGATAGGCAGGAATCTTCCTGCTGCCCATTATTTCCTTGAATGTAGGCCCGCTCGGATTTATATGCAGGCATTTTCATTCTCAA
The DNA here is from genome assembly GCA_016801105.1 of Esox niger. NCBI lineage: Eukaryota > Metazoa > Chordata > Actinopteri > Esociformes > Esocidae > Esox > Esox niger. The sequence continues at coordinate 12,240 of JACXGJ010006216.1, forward strand.
AAAGTAAAGTTGCATATTATTTGTTTTTAAAAGCTTGTGAAATATAGAACGCGTAAGTAAATGTGGGATGGATAAAGTAAAAATTGAAAAAGAGTTAAACTAGCATTTACCTTCATGTGTTTCCGCAGAGAGCTGGGATGTGTGTAGGACTTGTCACACATCTTGCAGAGATAGGGCTTGTCCGAAGTATGGACATGCATGTGTTTCTTCCGGTCGCTACTGTTGGCAAACCGCCTGTCGCAGCCGTCAAACTCGCACTTGAAAGGTTTTTCACCTATAAAATAAACACACAAATGACTCACTGGCAGTGTACGGATGCACACTTCAACATGAACATTTCTCTGAGGTGGGTGGGAGAATTAAGGACGCCTGCACATTGAACGTACGTTCAAAAATTCGGTATTTATGTGTATAAGCATACTAATGCGTTTTATAGAAGATTGAAAATCTAATGTACATGTTGTATTTAATTTTGTTGTGATGCGTTGTTTCCTCTGACGAATAGATAAATAATATAATACAGCTCGGCACACATTTCATAAACGATTGCATTAAATCTATTTAAAAGTTAAAAAATACTTATACAAAAGTTAGGAATGGCATGAAATATATTTTAAGATCCATTAAAAGGTTAATCAAAATCAAAACATTTAAGTTTACTTGGCACAGTAGCCATTGATTGATGCTTTTGAGTAAAAAACTAAACAAGTTATTGTTCTTACCAGTGTGGGTCCTTTTGTGGATTTTAAGATTTTCCGATCGGGCAAACACTTTGCCACAACCGGGGAATGGACATGGGAATGGCTTTTCTCCGGTGTGCACTCTGATATGATTTACAAGTTTGTACTTGGCTTTAAACGGTTTTCCTTCTCGGACACACTCTTCCCAGAAACAGATATGGTTCGACTGCTCCGGTCCACCGACGTGCTCCACCGTCAGGTGGGTTACCAGCTCGTGCATCGTGCTGAACGTTTTGTTGCAGGACTTTTTGGGGTTCGACAACTGCTCCGGTTCGACCCATTTGCAGATGAGCTCTTGTTTGATCGGCTGCCTCATGTATCTGAAGAAGGCCCCCGCTCCGTGGTGAGCCGCCATATTCATGTTCATGGGGCCGTAGCCGTGGAGCTGGGTGGATGCGTAGTGGTCGGAACGGGGGCTGGTAACGTGACCATACTGATCTGCCCGGCCGTACATGTCCCCAGTAAAGCCCAGTCGCATCTGGCTGTTGACTACATTCGAGGACGCATGGCTCGCGGCTTGCTCATGAAGTCCCGGGAAGAGCAGGTGCCCCGCGGTATCTGAGTGTCCATGTGGTCCAGCAAAACTTCCCGCTGCTGAGGCGAACAGGCTGTGCTGCGCGCTGGCTGCGTCCCCGAAGCCCCGGTTTCTGAAGAGAAAGTCCCGGGTTGAGTTGAACGCTGCCGTGGAGTACGAGCTAACGTGTGTCGGGTGGTGGTGGTGACCCAGTGCCGCGGCGGCGTAGCCGGGTGCTTGTGAGGAGAATGCCGTTTGGCCGGAGCCTAGGTCGTGAGAGCTGTGGTTTATTTTAAAAGCGCCCATCCCGTCAGCGAACGGATTTATCCCCAAAGCAACTTCTCTTTCAGTGACTTCGCCTGTTGAGTGATGCCGCGAGGAGCCGAATGTAGTGACACCAATGGCCGGGTACTGAGGTCCAGCGTCCAGAAGCATCTTCCTATAGTTAACACTTGCTGAAGCGAGTGAGAGCAGAAATAAAAATCAAGCACAGATATTCTTCTCACCTCTATACCTCTCTCTCTTTCTCTGCCTGCAAAAAATATACTGAGCTGAGTAAAAACTGAAATCCACCGATGACCTAAAACCGGAGAGGAATTTCCCCCACACTAACTCTCATTCGATGCTCACGCAAATCATGTACAATTTTGTCTTTTGCGGTTTATCTTCCTGTGGCGAAACTTTCACCTCCCTAGTCTGGCGGTGAGCTCTAGACTGATAGTCGCAATCATTCCTGTAGATAAATGAATTGAAAAGACAACACAGTCCACGCCTGATGAATGGGAGAGGAGGGGGGGTGAACATGTGACCAGGCGCTCAAACGCTCATTGGAGAAGCAGCCTTCCCCCTATTAACATTCACTCACCAAATAACAATCCGCGGTGCGGAGGCCTCATTCCTATTGGTCCTTGTGTATCATCAATCCCAGGTATTGTGAGATTGCTGACTGAGGTTTTGGTTAAAAGGCCGCATAACTAGACAAAAAAGTTGAGAAATACGTATAAACTAACAATGGACGGTGTGAAAATCCAGACAGCGTCGGCTATTCAGCCACGATACACTGCTAAATGTAAAATGCATGCACGTCCCTCTACAACCAACGCATAGCAACAGCCATATTCGGCATACGTTATTTTAAAACACTTTTTGTTGCATTTTTGTGTGCAAATGCTGATGGAGAGAGGGTGTCTATTCGACTGCACGCCATTAAGTCAACGCAGGCTATTCTCGAATGTTATTGCACGTCTTTCTCTGACAGTAGACTGCAGAGGCTTGATAGCATGCATGCCACACAGTCTTTGTTGTTGGTCCAGGCCATTTATTTTATTTCATAGGACACAAGGGTGCATGACGATCTCTTTGTTTATTTCCATGGCAATCTTTGGATCCAGTAACATTTCCGGCGGATGAGAGAGAAGGGAATAGAAGACTCCATTTCCCCACTCCATTCAAGCGTAGACACGGGCTGCATAGAGACGCTTAAAACGACTAGATCTTAGGACACGTTTTCTAACCTTAAGAATCTTCCAAAACGTCCAAAATGTAGGACAAGAAAGTAAACAGTAAAACTACAATAATAGAATATTACACTGTGACGCACTTTTACTGATAGAATACCAAAGACCAATCATTCAACATGCCTTTGGTATGGAGAAAATAACTCAAACTCTTGTGAGATTGGCACAACACTACAATTCCAGGTAGGCTAGGCAACTGCAAGTCGCACTTTTATGAAGCTGATTGTCAACGTTCTGCACAGGACTTACACGTCTTTCAGTCTACACGTCAGGTGTTGTTTGTGACTATGGGAACATATTGACCAAAATTGTTTGTTCGTAAACTCTGTTCCACAGCTCTCCGCCCCCCCCCTTCTCTATACATTCCATCCGCTTTTTTGCAACTGCCTCATAAAGGGAACATCTGCAGTTGGAACGCTCCTCTCGCATCACAATATTCACCTAAGACCCATGCTGACCAAAGTTACCGAGAATACATTCAAAAGTTCCTCAGAAAGTCATAATCCGTCATTATGATTTTGAAGAAAAACAGTAATGATATCTCACGCGCTGCTGGTTGAAAATTGAACTTGAGTTGCTCTTTTTGGCAGACGAACAGTAACGCACCACCCCAGCTAGACTGTATGTGTAGAAGGTTGTGGGTTGTCGAAGTTATCAAGTGGGATTTGCGGCGCTCTCTGCAGGAAGCTCCGGCTACTCGGGTTCAAAGCTGCATGAACAGACGTGCCATACGATCCATTAAATATCATCTTGACTGCTAGTTTCTGCTTCATACATTCTCCAACTCCATAGTCCAAGGGGAAGACAACGCTGTCTAGAGTTCTCACTCCTTCTCCATTCAACCTTTAGCAAGTAAATAAAAAGACCACAACACGCACAAACACGCACGCGCGCACACACGCGCGCGCGCACACACACACACACACACACACACACACACACACGCACGCACACACACACGCACACACACACTCACACACACAAGAATGTGGAAGACGCCTTTCTTCGAGAGGTGAGGTAAGGTTTGCACGTGTTTCGAGGTGACTTTTGAATTAGGAAAGAGATGCCGTGTGGCTACGGGTTCAAAACACAGAAAATCTGTGTTCGAATGCTCAAATGAACCAGCAAAGAGCAAACAACCTCCGTGTATTTCCTACGAATTTGTCCAAAGAAGGGCTAAATTACAAATAATTGATTGCTGAGATTTTTTTATCATTATTTGTTAGTGGAGAAATTGCACGTCCAATGATATGTGTTTCATTATGGGAGGCCTCAAATGTATATGAAGCTACTGGTTTTCACATTGTCCTTAGCATAATATTGATATTATTCATAAAATAGGATTTTTTTCTTTAATGGGAATATGGGAGCCATCCTCCGAAATAATTGTATGTCGCTTGAGAATCATTCCCAGTTTGGACTTGTAGAAGGAATTTTGTGACAACGGCACGATATAATATAAATACGAAATGTGTTGTGGAATAGTGTAGTCGTGGGTTTGTTTATTAAATGGCCTCGGCATCTATGGTCACAGTTGCAGTCCGCCACGAGAGGCATCCCAGGAACACAAAGCTGTAATATATAGACTTTGAAGAGATCTATTTAGGGTCGAAGTTGCACTCTCTTGTAAACTGCTAGAAAGCATAGAGGGGGATTAAGACCAAAGCCATATCTTATTCAAACGGTTCCCAATACCCGTGCAGGGTTGTTTTGAGCTATTTGTTCACTTTAAAAGGTTGGATATATATATATATACAATGTAGATGGCATTTATCACACACAACTTGAGGTAGGCTACGTGCCTTACGCCAATTGGAATTCAATGGCATATTATATTCCAACATATCCAATATTAAAGGAGTGGTAATGTGACCAGACGTACTGTAAATATTGCTGGTTCTACATTCATCGAGTAAACAAGTATATGATCTCTAGCAATAATATCGGCTGTATTTACATAAATGAAATGGCATGGTCAGTATCAATGTATGTATTTTTATGATCCGTTGACTTAGTCCCACTATATGTTTAAAAATGAATTCCACATGCATTTTGAAGTGGCTGGTTGGAGATTGTGTTAAACATTTAGTTCTTGGGAGTTCGATATGGTGACAACATTTCTGTTGTGGCTGGTTAGAGATAGTGTTAAACATTTTGTTGGTAGCTGGACAAGGTGTTCAACAGTTTGTTGTAGGTAGTAGAGGGTGGTGTTGATGGGGCTCAACTGTTTGTTGTGGCTGGTTGGAGACATGTTTAACATTTTGTACAGTGTGCAGTATTGGGGGGAATAGTGCATAAGTTGACCAAGTAACTATTGAGACAAGATGGGAAATCGACCACAAACTAGACAGCAATTGTCATAACTACCATCCCAAGCATCAACACTGAATAATATAAATGTTTATGATTAATTTCCAAATGGGTGGACAGACGGTTAATTCACCCAGTCAATGAGCCTGGCGCATGGACAACACCTTGTCTGGGTGTTTGAAATACCTATTAATGCCATGGTCGTAAAATACTGTCAACCGAAACTGAGCTTTTACTGCCTATGAACTACCCATCACTCTCGGAAACAACAACCCAGTGATTGACCGCTATGGGCACTTTATAATCCGTGCAAAAGTCAAACTGATTCTGCATGTGAGATTTGACATGATTCTAATGCTAACAGTCTGACCCCTTTTTGGGTCAAATCACCGAACAATTCCTGTTTGTCTCCAAGGAATGTGATTATGATGAAGGGTCCGTGGAATTTAGATTGAGATAGGAGTGTATCAGCCTCCGGAGATTTATGTGCATTTGTTTTTGCATGCATGGTTGTATTGATTGTTGAATTTGAGGGGGAAAACCTACAACATAATGTCCTTGATACACAGTAGAGCAAACTGACGAACGATCACTCACATCGATTTAGTTGAGTGTTTTCCTTTTTGTGTGATATTTTCTTCTAATTGTATGCATAAGAATCCAAAATTGTTTGTGCTAAATTAATGTCTACGTTATTTCATACCTGGACCAATATCTACGCACAAGTTGTCCATCCAGTTGTCAAATGACAATAATGTTTCCCCCCAAAACGCAATTATGATCTCAGTATAAATGGTAGGATATTGGCAGTCTTGCCTTTCTCTTAAAAGAGGTTGTAACCAATTAATCCACACACATTCAGCATTGAAAGAGTGTTATGAAAGGAGAACAAAACTGTTGACTACTTAAACCCACTGTAAATCATAAAACCAAAGAAAAGATATGTGAAATATGTTTTGTAATTTATATTAGCCTTCAGTATATCCGTCACATCAGTGATGTGGTCAGTGGGTTGTTGTTTTGATAGCCCCACAATATCCTAAGGATGACATTTTACTGTGCTTCACACAGCCATTTCCATTGCAGGAGCGGCCTTCTCCCTCCACAGAAAATTAAAAAAATATATATGTGAAATTTTAGCAAGTCTTATTTGGGGTTTACATTTCTGCTACTGCTGTGCGTTCTGTGCGGTTCATCAGGCGCCACCTCCTGTGCCGACCCGCTCCTGTCCGGGATCTCAGTCCGACAGGGCTCGTGAGGGAAATTATCCGGGATCATAACAACAGGTCGGTTCCATTACTTTTCCCCGGGACAATGGACGTCGTTCTCTCTATTTGCGGTTACACAGACACAGATCCCACGGCGAGAAGGAAGAGGATAGAAGCGCAGCTAGCGAGAACGGGTTGGTGGTGCGGTGTGTAAAAGCGAGCGAGCGAGTGGGAGGACACGGAAAAACTATGTAACTTTATCTTACCGTATTTATTCGGGGGGCTTTGAGTGAAGTGACCCCCCCCCCTCCCGCGAAAATATACTTTAAATAAAAAGGTCCAGAACAGGTTTGAAAAGATTTTCAATACTTGGAATACCACATTTTTTCTGGCAATTTCTGAATTTGAATGACGTTGGATAGCCTATATTACGTACCCGAAATTAAGATATCTAACTACTGTTTATGAGAAAAGCTTTCAACTTTTTAGATAGTATAGTTTGCATGCTTTTCGTGTTTCTATAGTCGGTATTATTAACAGAGACCAAGGGTAAATTGTGGTTCCATAACTCTTCACCCAGTCGAGGAATATGACAGTTATACCTTCGGTGTAACGGTTTAACTTTTCGAGAGGAGTTTAAAGTACAATAACCTTTGCATAACAACTAGTTTTTTCTTTTCTTCGGAGTGTTGCCTGAGGCTTGGCGCAGGCGCTCTGTCCGCTTTCTGTCACTAAAACATTTTTCTTCACATTGGAAACTGTCACAAGTGACGTCAATCACAGAGCTCTGACCAATTAGAAGGCGGGATGATTGTTTAGCTCCACGGGCTGCAGCGCCTACCATGAATCTCTATTCAGTATATCAAAGCTTCCTGCTGATGCCTCTCAACCGAATGGGATTCCATGCAGCCACTGAGATAGAATCACAACTTTAGAAAGTTTTTAAAAATTATTTTAGTTTGATTTTTTTTCTTCTATATTTTTCACTGTGATTAAAATATATTTGTCATCATCATTATTATTTTGCCTGCTGTCAAGTTATTCTAGAATTAGGAGTAATGAGCGTAGATGTTTTGGGAAGCCCTGTGATGGACTCTCCGTTTTCCAAACGGAACACGGCGCTGAGATTAGTTGACTTGGCAGGGGCGCACCACCATCACCATCACCACCACCATACCCCTCCGAGCGTGACAGGCTTCCCGGGGTTTAGCAGCCATCCGCACTCAATGGCTCACTCGCACCCTGGGGAGATTACGGCGGAACCCCGCCTGGGGCCGAGTCCATTCGGGCCAGAACACATGGGGCACTCCGCGGCCCTCAAAATCAGCCCAGCCCATCATTATCCACATCCCCATCACCACCACAATCATCATATGGCAGGCCACAGTGAAGTGGTCTCCAGTCAAACGGGAGCTTTTGGCCCGGTGCAGGCGGCGACCGTCCCCTATTCCATGTCCCACACGGCCCAGGCGTTATCCGCAGCAGCAGGTAGGGATTTCATCATTCGGAGAGATCTGACAGCTCAAGCCATGCCGGTTCTGACCGACCAGAGCCCCGGTTCAACCTCTCATCACGGAATGTTTGTTTCAACAACAGGTAGCTATCCAGGACACTATGGCCATCACCCGGACGCTGGGAGCCATACCCTCTTCTCCGGACTCCACCATGAGCAGTCATCTAGCGGATCACCAGGTGGCCAAACCCTGAATGGACAAATACGGTTAGGAATACCTGGCGAAATGTACGTAAGGTCTGATCACTTGAGTCAAGTGGCAAGCTCCAGGGCTGATCCGTTCTCCGCCTCGCCGTTACATGGCTACGGCGGTCTAAACCATCTGAATATGAACCTCAGTGCTCACCACGGAGCTGGCGCCTTCTTCCGCTACATGAGGCAGCCGATAAAGCAAGAACTCATCTGCAAGTGGCATGAACCGGAACACTCGCCCAAAAAACTCTGCTCCAAAACTTACAGCACGATGCACGAGCTTGTAACTCATGTGACGGTTGAGCACGTCGGTGGCCCCGAGATGGCAAACCATATCTGTTTTTGGGAAGAGTGTCCCAGGGAAGGAAAACCATTTAAAGCCAAGTACAAACTTGTAAATCATATCAGAGTGCACACCGGAGAGAAACCATTCCCATGTCCTTTTCCTGGCTGTGGAAAAGTATTTGCCCGATCGGAGAACCTGAAGATCCATAAGAGAACACACACAGGTCAGTGCCATTACATTTTAGAGTGAATGTTGAAGAATGTTTTCTTTTCTCGTTCAGTTACAATATGAATTAATTGTCTGTTAATAATTAATCAATGTAACATATTAATAAAACAGTTTCTATTTAGGCAACATTTCGACTTAAAATTGCCTTTGTATTAAATTATGTTTTTATGTAAAAGCTAGGCTGTAGCCTAGCCTAGAGTATATCAACACCAAACGAGCGAAGAAATAGAAATATATTTATTTATTTATTTCAACAAAATTAACAGTTGATTCTATGAAAGCAGTATTTGTTGACATAATATTTACCCTGGTTATTTTAAACATTGGGCATTTGTTTCTCGTGAGTTGCTCCAGCGGCGTAGAGTTTTACTGAGCTGCTGGGTTTACCGTACGGTAGTTCACCCACTCAGAGGTTGTTCGTATCCGTGCTGGTGTCAAAACATGCCTTCCCTTGACTGAGGCCTACACCGAGTGGCCAACTGTTGTTTTTCCTGCTGCAGACTGTTCTCTAGATTTCTTTATCTTAACCGAATTCACCCACCCTCTTACGTTCATTCTCCTAACTTGCTGCGTACATTACCCTAACCAGCAAAAAGTTAATTTTGACATTAAGATGTCCTCATGTGCAAATCCTACTTCGGGAACACGGAATAAAAAACATGCGATATATCGTTAATTGTTACTTTCTGATTTAATATGTCCGTGTAACGGGGGTAAAACCTGCTTGTTTCAGAATGCAGCTGTTGATATATCTGGGGTGGATTTACAATAAGTTCTGTTGTTGTTAATGTTGTTTTGGACCTCTGACAAGAGACACTTTATTACGCTTACCACAGCCACGCATATATAAACCACGGATGTTTTCTTTAATATAAACGTGTAGAGGAAACTCCGTAGCTATACTGTTTAGCATGCTGTTGATCATAAAATTGGTATAGATTCATGTAATAGTAATAATATTAATAACGACAGCCTACTAAGTGTAGAGGAGAAATGATCCATTGTTAAAATAAAAGCAGCACATAGGCTAATTTTTCTCACTGTTTATGCTATAATATTATTGTGATCATTAGGCAATTAATATTTGTTATGTATTATTATTATTAATCATTTTGTTTTTATTTTACCAGCAACAATAGTTGCTTACTCTTAATTTACTTTTACTATCAAACAAAATGATAGTGTTTAGTTTTTGGCTGTAGCAAAAACTAAACAATAGTGGCTGTACTATTTGGCTGTAGCAATAGTAGAAGTAGTATTTGCAACAATAGTAGTAATATTAGTGGTAGTAGTGAGTAGTAGTGTTAGTTGCAGTATTAGTAGTAGTCTTGTTGGTAGCAGTGGAATTTGCAGCAGCAGTAGTAGTGGTGGTGGTGGTAGTAGTAGTAGTAATAATAGTAGTAGTGGTGGTGCTAGTTGTAGTAGTAGTAATAGTAGTAGTGGTGGTGGTAGTAGTAGTAGTAGTAGTAATTGTAGTAGTTGTGGTGGTAGTAGTAATAGTAATAGTAATAGTAGTAGCAGTAGTGGTGGTGGTAGTAGTAGTAGCTGTAATAGTAGTAGTTGTAGTATTAGAAGGAGTAGTAGTAGTAGTAGTAGTAGTAGTAGTAGTAGTAATAGTATTAGTAGTAGAAGTAATGCTGGTGGTGGTAATCACAATAGTGTTACAATTAGGAGGAGGGGAAGAGGAGTACTATGAGGAGGATGATAAAGCGGAGGCAGGAGTAAACATCCTGGAAATGTAACAAACTTTAAAAGACGAAATATAAGATCTTAACACGTGGGAGAGTTATATTATTATTATTAATATTTCCTAAAGCCATGGTTCACAATAGGATCCTCTATATGTTAATGGTGGGAGTTATATTGCAAAAAGGTCTGAACTATTACTACTAAGGGTTGCTAAGAAAAGAGTTAGTAGCCTCAGCAACAAGTCAACAACAGCCGACAGAAGGCACGAGGAGGAGTTCTAACTGCTTAAGACCAGCTCGAGACCAGCTCGAGAGTTAGGCCAGCGCGGCACTGACCCGCTTCCCCAGCCTTCTTACTCCATTACCTGGTGGACACGTGTGTAATGTAGCTTAGTGCCGTTCGTCTTTCTTTTTAGAGAATGTCATAATAGAGATAATGACACGAAGAGAGTAATTTTCCCAAGCAAATACGGCAACTAGTCTACAAGCTATTTAAAGGGACCAGACCAATTCGGTAAAAATGATCCAAATTTGAAATCCTTCTCTAGGCCCTTTGGAAATGAGGAGTCAGAGCGGCACATAATATGACTGGAATCCTTCCGGGGGAATCCATTTGCTTCACTCTTGCCTCCGCATGCATTATTAATGTCGTTTGCTCACATTACTTAAGTACAAATCTGTTAAATTATTTCTGCATGTCTTGACTCCCAAGGGTCTTGGTCCATGGTATCGTGCTTAAAACCTATCTGGATTTGTGGTTACGGCGGGGTTTCCCCTGGGTGGCGGGCTTCCCCCTGGGGTGGCTATGTTTCTAGACGTGTTCGTGTACTACACTAATATCCCTGATTGGTCCTCTCAGCCTAACAGCTGAAGGTCAAATTGATATTCAACGTGCATGTGTAATTAGACTGGAGCAATTATACAGTCTATTCCCTGTAAATGCCCAGCTTCATGATGATGCAGCCATGCAGTAGAGCGACCAGCAAAGAATGATTCAATGTAGTAATTAATTCAACCAATACGTTTTTGCAATGTCATACTCTATCTGTTACATATTTGTTACGCAGGCCAGTTAAGGAAGTTATTCTCTTTCTGTTAATCTCCCTCATGTATGTATGGTTCAAATAGCCAATAGTCCCACAGACTACATATGTAGCTACATATGTAACTACATATATAGCTCCAACCAATCCTTAACAAATTATGCAAATGAACATCGATAAGGCTTTGTGTGTAGGCCTAACGCTGAAAACACCTGCGTTATAGACAGGACTGTCCTAAACCGGCAGCCGCTTCATTAAGTCAGGTGCAACAGTCAACACAGCGTAGATATGGTTTTATTTGCCAGGATTCATGTCACACACCGACATGCGTCATCGCCGCAAAAGTAATGCCGATTTTTACGCTTACGGGATTTCCTTGAATCCGACACCTAACCTTTGTGTTTCCTCATTTCAGGTGAAAAACCCTTTAAATGTGAGTTCGACGGCTGCGACCGACGTTTCGCTAATAGCAGCGACCGAAAGAAGCACTCCCACGTGCACACCAGCGATAAACCGTACAACTGCAAAGTGAGAGGCTGTGACAAATCCTACACGCACCCCAGCTCGCTCAGAAAGCACATGAAAGTGCACTGCAAGTCCCCGCCACCGAGCTCTGGCTACGAGTCATCAACCCCGTCATTGGTGTCCCCATCATCGGACCTAGGCCGAGAGCCAGGGGCCTCGTCTCTCTCGGAACCGGCCGCGTCGTCCCAGCCCGCCAATTTAAGCGAGTGGTACGTCTGTCATAGTTCTGGTGCCAGCGGTACTCAAACACCCCCCAGCGGTTCTTCCACTCCTGATCCAGGGGATGAGACACCCTACAGACACCCAGAGCCGAGGGACGCGTTCTAACGAGAACTGGACAAGAAAATAATTCTAACACATTTGAGAGATATTTTCTATTATAGCTATGGACTTGTAGGCCACAATTAATCAAAAGCTCTGTTTTTTTATGGGCCAAGTAATGCACTGGCATATCGACAAATAAGAAACAGATACATTTTAGTTTTGTGATAGCCTCTTCAATTCCCATGTGGACAAATACGGACACATATTCTGTTTGTACATTTACAATTTCTCGTACTAGTGAATTGTACGCATGCATGTTGCTGTATTATTTTGTAAATCGAGGTTTGACATCAATATCTTTTTAATTTATTTTTCGAATCTGACATGAACATTTTTGTATTATTAAACCAAAGTGTTTCAATATGAAGAAAAACATGTACATTTGTAAATTGCTATGTTTCAATGTTTAAGTGTAAACAGTAATTTTGTAAACCTCTATCTTGCAGCTATTTTAATTATTTGCTACTCTTATTTGTATGAATTAAAGAACTGAGTAATGTTACATTTCATACAGACCTGTTTTCTCCATTTGTTATGAAAGCCTATTGATTGAAGCCTTTTCATATATATATATATATATATATATATATATATATATATATGAAATAGACTGTGGTTTATTTGATATTACCCACATTAAATTCATATATGTTCGGTCGTCGACGTGGGCATTTTGTGATTTTGTAATTCTTGTCAAGATTTGTAAGGAAAACATTTTTATGAACATGTGATCTTATGGAGAAAAGATAGTCCACTAATGTACCAAACTGCCTTGTAATTTGTGAGTATTTTGAATAAATCGTGTATGATGAAACTGACATTTCCTCTTCTGAACCTTTAATATTTTCATAAAATAGCGCATTAATTGGAACCCCTCACCTGCGAGGGCAGACAGCTTCAAATCCATAGGCCTATATCATACGGCCCTGTAAAACGGTATTTACTTCATAGGCTACATTACACCTTTACAATGAAACAGAACAGAATAATTCATATACATTTTTTTAAAGCAGCAGTGAGACTTAACACCGAGTGGCTTTTAATTCATTATACTCTACGGCGAGTCTTTTTGTCATTCGTGATTTATTAAATCTCAGGTGCCATCCACGGAGCCTCTAACCAAAAACATGCTGCAGCCAACCTATATTGTACAGCCAAATTAAACCTTATGCTCTACAGGGATATTTCGACTTAGTGAGAACGATGTTAATGTATTTTAGCTGTGCTCTTCCATATATACAGCAGATAACCAAGACACTGATAATAATCAGTGTTGTATTTGGCATTAGTCTAGCCGATTTTCTAAAATGTGCTCATCTTGAATTGGGGAAAACTGCAAAACAGTTAGTACAGCAATAATAACAGATTTAATTTCACATACATATTTTACACGTGAAAAAAATATTTTACTTGTTGGTTCGGTGGGTGTTTGTGTGCCCGCTTAATTTCTTGAAGATAAAGTGAGATTTTATGCAGCGGTGATGCGGGCTGTGTTTGATGAAAGGCTATATTCTCATCCAGACTTCAAAGATCTTTTTGCACAATGAGCCATTTTCTTCTCGACGGTGAATCCTCACGGTGTATTAAGATTTCAATAGCAATAGCCGAGTCAAACTCGAATAATATGGGGCCAAGTCCGAGGACTTCAATGCCTCTGAAAAAGAATGTAATATTTGCAACCCATGGGGTCGGAAACGGTCATCTATGTTCTGTCTATACCATTAGACTATAAAGAGAAAATACTATTTTGATATATTTGTACACATATAAAAAAGACGCGAATTGGCACTTATTTTCGCAGTAGCTGATTTGAAACTTCTGATCTGAGGCTTTAGTTTACTGTGGGATCCATCTAAATATATTTAAAGGGATTTCCAAATTTAAAGGAATCGGCAAAACCATGCGAAAGTGGTTAGTCAGATAACTGACATATGGAAAACGTGTTAATAAAGTTACAACATTAGTGTGTTGTGTGTTCAGGCTACCTAATCGTGTAATGGCATTATTCTTAGGCTTGTAACATATATCAACTATTTTTTCACCTTAAAATACATCAATTTCAACAGCCTTTCAACAGGTTTGCGTCTTAATTTATCCAACCCGTCTAACATACAAGAGGCAGTGCGACTTCTGCCCGTAGCCTAATTAAGACGTGCATAATAAATGCCTTTATGAGAGTCTGATGCATATTTCTGGTATAGAAGCTGAGAGGCGGCGATCTGAACGTGAAGAAACTGCCGCGGACCGTTTGGCATTCTGAAGCACGAGCAAGGCGGCGGTGGGTGGATACACCATCCTACCAGCTGATACGTTCAGAGTCTGTTCATTTTGTTGCTTGTATTGCCGCTCATTCGGTCCAAGTACCCTGTGAAAGAAGGAAAAATAAACACTACAAATATAACCAAACAGTTGATTCCTCTCCATAGCACCAGCTCTTGTGCCAGAATGGTGGGGGGAAAGATAGTTCGGTCTCAATTGAAGTGAGAACTCTTTGAAGAGGGACTTAATATCTGAGGGATTCTTCCATGTCGTCTAAACGACGCTGATGACACGGAAAGCCTTCTTTGTCACCGATGTATTCGATTCGTCTCTGTTGAGCCGTCCAAAGCTTTTAGTTCCAGCCGTCAAAGCCGAGACAAGGGCTGACTGAATGCTGTAAAAAAAACAATTATTCAACACTAAAAGTTATAGGTGAGCACGTACTGTTTCTGAACTACATAAAAAATATGGAAAAATTGACCGTGAATGTGTGTGTGTGTGTGTTTAAGGGAGAGAAACAAATGGAGAAAGAGGGTAAAACAATACATGATAGAATTCAAATAAAGTTTGTTCTTTTTATCCACTAGGGAATGGCAATTTTCATCAACATCAGCCTTCTTTTGCCCAGATGTCTTTTATGACCTAAGTCTGGGTAAGTCCCAAGTATGAACAACAGTTCTAACCATTGGATGTATTGATCACCTTCACTACAGCGCCAATGGATTTATCAAATATCAGGTCTATGTGGATGAAGATGTCATTGTAAAAGTTGCGTCTTCTACTTACAAGATGCGTTACTTCTGACAAGAATACAAACTGCACAATATTAGGAGAATAGGTTTAGTGTTCACTAGATATGGCTAAACGAGTAGGCTAAACGAGTATGCTAAATGAGTAGGCTAAATGAGTAGGGTAGATGAGTAGGCTAAACGAGTAAGCTACATGAGTAAGCTACATGAGTAGGCTAAATTAGTAAGCTACATGAGTAGGTTAAATGAGTAAACTACATGAGTAGGTTAAATGAGTAAACTACATGAGTAGGCTAAATTAGTAAGCTACATGAGTAGGTTAAATGAGTAAACTACATGAGTAGGTTAAATGAGTAAACTACATGAGTAGGCTAAATTAGTAAGCTTGGAGAGTCAGTTAGGTTAATAGCTTGAATAAATTGACTAGGTGAATAGACAAGGTGAATAAACCATGGGGAATAGACAAGGTGAATAGATTAGGTGAATACACCATGGGGAATAACAAGGTGAATAGACTAGATGAATAAACCACGGTGAATAGACAAGGTGAATAGACTAGGTGAATAGACCATGGGGAATAGACAAGGTGAATTGACTAGGTGAATAGACCATGGGGAATAGACAAGGTGAATTGAATAGGTGAATAGAACATGGGGAATAGACAAGGTGAACTGACTAGGTGAATAGACTATGGGGAATAGACAAGGTGAATTGACTAGGTGAATAGACCATGGGGAATAGACAAGGTGAATTGACTAGGGGAATTGACTAGGTGAATAGACCATGGGGAATTGACTAGGTGAATTGACTAGGTGAATAGACTAGGTGAATAGACCATGGGGAATTGACTAGGTGAATTGACTAGGTGAATAGACTAGGTGAATAGACCATGGGGAATAGACACGGTGAATAGACTAGGTGAATAGACTAGATGAGCATGTGCTAAGATACATATGAAGGTGGGTACGCCAGGTACTAAGTTACTTATGTGGGTGAGTTTGCCAGGTGCTAAGTTTTGTATGTAGGTTATCATGCAAAATGAGGACACAGGAGATAATCAGTGGTGAATGGGAGACTGGTTTGTAGCTTTAGAAGAGTTATTAGTAGCCTGTCCATTTTCATTAGGCACAAGATTTTTAAGCCAAGCAATTACCATATCAACAACAATATAATCCAAAATATTTCAAAATCAGCACATCGAGCACTATATAAACCATCACAGCAACCACCATATCAATCACGATATCACCGACACAGCAACCACCATATCAATCACCATATCACCAACACAGCAACCACCATATCAATCACCATATCACCAACACAGCAACCACCATATCAATCACCATATCACCAACACAGCAACCACCATATCAATCACCATATCACCAACACAGCAACCACCATATCAATCACCATATCACCAACACAGCAACCACCATATCAATCACCATATCAATCACCATATCACCAACACAGCAACCACCATATCAATCACCATATCACCAACACAGCAACCACCATATCAATCACCATATCACCAACACAGCAACCACCATATCAACACAATATCACCAACCCATAAACCAAAATATCAACATAATATCACCAACGCATCAACCACCATATCAATCATATCATCAACCTCAATATCACCAAAACACCAACCACCATATCAACACAATATCACCAACCCATAAACCACATTATCAACATAATATCACCAACCAAACAACCACCATATCAATCACCATATAGCCCACCTATCAACCACAACATCAACATAATATCACCAATCTATCAACCACCATATTAACCACTCTCACAATAATCATACTATTTACCGCCATATCAACCACCATATCACCACCCCATCAGCCACCATATCACCACCCCATCAGCCACCAGAGCACCACCCTATCAACCACCATATCACCACCCCATCAGCCACCACATCCACCACCCCATCAACCACCATATCACCACCCCATCAGCCACCATATCACCACCCCATCAGCCACCATATCACCACCCCATCAGCCACCATATCACCACCCCATCAGCCACCATATCACCACCCCATCAGCCACCAGAGCACCACCATATCACCACCCCATCAACCACCACATCCACCACCCTCACACTAACCATACTATTAACCACCATATCAACTACCACATCACCATACCTTTGAACAAAATATCAGCCACCATACCAACAACCATATAAACTATCATATCACCAAACCGTTAATCACAATACCAGCCACCATACAAACCACCATATCAACCACCATATCACCAACCATACAAACCATCATATCAACCCTCATATCACCAACCATATCAACCACCATATCACCAACCATACATACCATCATATCAACCACCATATCACCAACCATACAAACCATCATATCAACCACCATATCACCAACCATACAAACCATCATATCAACCACCATATCACCAACCATACAAACCATCATATCAACCCTCATATCACCAACCATACAAACCACCATACAAACCACCATACAAACCATCATATCAACCACCATATCAACCCTCATATCACCAACCATATCAACAACCATATCAACCACCATATCAACCACCATATCACCAACCATATCAACCACCATATCAACCACCATATCAACCACCATATCAACCCTCATATCACCCACCATATCAACCACCATATCACCAACCATATCAACCACCATATCAACCACCATATCAACCACCATATCACCCACCATATCAACTATAAACTATCATATCACCACAACCGACACATCAACCACCCTCACAATAATCTTGATAATTTCCACCACATGACCAACCCAACCCATGAACCTAGAAAAGTTCTTCACCTGTCCTCATAGGAGAACCCTTTGAAAAACCTTTTTTGGTTCCAGTCAGAACCTTTTTGTGTTACATAATACTCTTAATACACAGATGGTTCTACATGGAACCAATAGTGTTCTTCTTTTTGCAACCCTATTTTATAAGAGTGCATGAACTACAATATCAGCTCTTATATCACCAACACTATTAACTACCACATATACTTACACATCACAGACCCTAAACCCCCTATCAGAGATAAAATGAGGCATTCAAATAAAATCTATCATGAGTTTAGGATTTGTTCTGGCATTTCCAGCAATATGTTGCAGGTAACTGTTCCTAAATATAACCTGTGGTTAGCATAACACTGGAACATGGGGTTCTGTGAATAAGACCTCAAATGGCTGAAGATAGAAGCCTAATTGAATCGCAGAAGGGACAATTTCTCCAATATACATATTCATCACATTAATTAAAGATAAAATATATATATATATATATATATATATATATATATATATATATATATATATATATATATATATATATATATATATGCTACGTGGGGACTAATTCTGCAAAAAGAAAGGGAAAAATTATCAATTTAATTTCTTGTCTCTGGCTCTCAGCATTATACCAAAGGCGTCATACAACTCGTTTGAGTGTGAAATATCATTTCTTAGCAAAATAATGGAGGCGGTAATCCGACTTCCGGAAACTGTCCTGCATTATTGAACAAAGCTCTTTTAATGGGGGGATTAGCGCGCGGCCGTGCTGCACCCCATTCAACGTTCCATTTCATGTCATAATTACCAGACATTGAGTGGCCCGGCCGGAATTCGCATTTTAAATCTAAAGACAGGTGCAATACCCAGAAAGTCAATATATACATGTTGGGAAAAAGGCAATTCGACAAAAATTATCAACGTGAACGTAATGAAATATTATTTTGTAGCAGGCTACATGGTGTAATTCGAAGTACTTTATTAGGATTTAAAACACAACAATTGTGCATGTTAAATTCGTTATTAATGTATTTAAATCTGCTGGTTTATCGTACCACTGAATGGTTTTCCTAAATTCGAATTGGCCAAGAATCCTTACAATCAGCTTTATTAAGGGACAGCAGGATAGTTCAGAATACATTCGGTTAAATGGGTTTTCATTCAGATAAGCATTGAGGCAACATTTTACATTTTCACAATTGATCAGACTCTTATCCAGAGCGATTTATGGTAAGTACGTACAACGTGTGACGGAAATCGGTAATACTCTCATTAGACAGTAGGCCCTATAGGAAAAAATGAACGCGTTTGAATTTGGGAGAGTCGAGTCAAAGCCAAGGATGATTCACGACGCGGGTCGGCTGAACGTGCCCCCAAGTGTTTGGATTAACACCGTCCCTGTGTTTCAAGGCGCGAAGTTATTTTGCTTTCATGGATGAGCGGACTCCCTCCAATGCAAATCAGCCCATATAGTTAGTAAATCTGAGCACAGATCTATAACAACGGTTGCATAATGCGGCAGAATGTGCAACACTACTTCGCACCTGCACATTGAATAGAAACTCCCTTTCAGAGAGAGATACGCTTGTTGGCCTTTAGGCTCCATCCAGTTGAATGAATGAAGCGAGCGACCCGTGCTTATCCTGCCTGCCTTTGATCGCACACTTCCCTCTCAATTTTGCTGCAGGTTTTCAATGAGAATCGTCTATTTTTTGAACGTTTATTTGGGCTATAGAAGGACTACACGACGCAGTCAAAAGGGAAGGCACTTCATTATGTTGTACGGGGGCTTTCGGAAAACAAATTTCAACAATTTAATCTTTCATTCAATTCATCCTTTAGTCTGTCACTTCTGCCAGCACACTCTTTGAGTTGATAGCAAAAAGTAATAATAATAAAACTTTATGGAGCAGAATGAAAAGGACATAACGAATTGTGAAGTCAGTGCACGTGTTGTCTTTGGCTGTTGTCATCATATACGGATGTTGTTGATGTCAACTCTTGTCAAATGTGTCACTCTGCCTGCCTTTGGACTAATCCTGTTTGCCGTTTTCTGTGGATGAAGTGATTTGGGCATACATTCGGAATTCTGTTGTAAAGGCACATGTGCATTACACCAAATTGTATACAGTGCGTACAGCATTCATCAAGTTTATACGACTAAAGCTTTATAAAGAAGCACAATTGGTTGTGTGCCAGGAAATCCTGCTCTAAAACCACGTATGTCAACATTTGCTTTCCACATTAAAAACCCCGGCTGGTCGTCCCGCTAACCCGAAAAGCACATCAGCTTTTTAATTTAATGTACAACATCCGCGGGGGTCTATCAGTGAAAATAACGACATGACTGCAAAAGAAACTAACGAAATTATCCAGAACGGCCATATTTCCCATACTCATTAATATGGGCCGGGCTCTCCTTTAATCTCTTAAACGAAATATGACATCAGAACCGAGGAGTGTGTGTGTCCCGGTGTGTGTTTGTAGCATAGTGTCTGGAGAGGCTTCATCAATCTAACCCCAGCCACGTTTAGTGTAACAAAATGCAATAATGACAATAATGAAAAGTATGGAATAATAATGAAAACTATATTCATAATACCAAAGTTATCAGATTCACCTAAGTGGGCCATACATCACCGGGAAAAATGATTATGAATTTGTGAACGTGCCCTTTGGCGATTAGGAAGATACACGATGTAATTTATCACCTCCAGACTCATCTCCTATCTCCTATCTCCTATCTCTGAACCACCGCTGCACTAAACTAGGGTCAGATGATCATACTGTGGAAAGGTGTGTTTGTGTGTGTGTGTGTGTGTGTGTGTGTGTGTGTGTGTGTGTGTGTGTGTGTGTGTGTGTGTGTGTGTGTGTGTGTGTGTATAGGTGTATGTGTGTTTTTGACAGTGCACTGGCACCTGGACTTTCCCCACACAGGTTCAGCAATAATCACGCAGTGACAATCGGCTCTAACAGTCGTTTGAGTCTAAATTCTGCTCAGATGCTCAGCCTTCTCCTCCAACGCCATTATGTTTAGGAAAAAAGTACAGTTGTATGACCAACAAATGAACCCAGTTTTTTTTAACTCTTCAAACTGTGTGATGACCTCTGTGATTCCCTCTGTGATGACCTCTGTGGTGACCTCTGTAGATGGAATGGGGCACATAGTGTATTTTTATTTTCTTAAGTTGGTGTGAGTGGCCAGGAACAGGCCGAGCATAGCCTATTGAAACGTCCCATGTCTTGGTCGGTATTTGAAACACGATCTGCTCTCCACAGAGCACCAGTTTTAAGAGTCCAGCATCCCGCTGTTCTAAGACATGCAGTCTGCCTGTCTGAAGAGGCCTTCTCTGTCTCCGGCCAGCCTCCATTCCTCTCTACCGGCCGCCTAATTGATACACAACAAATGTGCAGAACAATCTAGATGGTGAGAATGACTGTGTTGATAACAGAACCCGTAACAGACAAGAGCAAGTGTTAAGAGAGTGAAGATGAACCACAACAATTTACAAATGTTTATACGTTGGGTAGTAATAATAATAGCCCAATACATAATAATAATAATGCATTTTTTACGTTATTGTTATTATCAACAAATTAATTCAGAAACTAGAAACAATAATAATTGTAATAATTTGTGAACATCCCGCCAAAAATAACAGTTGCTATATTTTATTGTATTTTATCTGTTAAACGAAAAAAATCCATGATATATGAATGATTGAATTGCAAGGGAAAACGTTTCAGAGTCTTCAAAATGTGAATATTAAGGGCAAAAATGGGAAATGGACCGTTTCCTCAATGTGATGTTCTTATTGGTTTAGCCCGCCATAATGTACACACGAGGTTATAAACTCGACAAAAGAAGACACTTTGTCTTCATGAATCAAAACATTATGCATAATATAAAAAGATGCAAATGTTACAAGCATATTCTCTTAAGTCATTGGTTTATCTGCACTGTTTCACCCGTCAGATGTGAAAGGATGTTGGTAGTACTGGAAGCACAGTTTGAACAGAAATATAATGCATGTGATCACTCTAGCAGCGTCAAAAGACTTTGGGTCATTTCTTCCGTCTCCCGCAGAAAAGACATTACGCCTCTCATATTTACATACTCTCTAATACTTGTCAAACATTCATAAATTACAAATTAATGAAATGTTCGCTGGTCCTTGGAGAACATGCTAATGAAGGCGTTGACTTTCTGACACGTCTTTGTTAAGTTTCGTAGCGTTCAGTCAGTTCTAGCACGCCCTATTAACCATTATTATATTATATTTATGTCAGCCCACCGCTGGCTCTGGTCTGTCTGTCTCGCGGGATGACGGAATCACCTGGAGAAGGTAAACACCACCATACAGTAAATGACCCTAAACTTTTCTACGCAAACTGCGGATTTTTTCATATAGGCCACTAACGATCTGTTGTACCAATACACGATGCAGGCATATTCAGTTATGAAGCATTTAGACATAAGGTCAGAGACCCAATAAATTACCTTAACCTATATCAAAGGCACCTTTCACAATTCAATGGTGTATATTGATGCTGTTATGAAGATCATCAGCTACGGTTTAACAGCTTTCGTTGCTCAAAAACATAATTCAGACATTCTAAAATGTCCAGGAAATAAATTAGCTCTCCGGTTGCAACTGTAGACTATTCTGAGGTGAGTTGAGGCCTTGACTCAAATGTCAACAGCCACCTGCTAGCTATTAGGCAGGAGGATGGAGAGAAAGAAAAGAAGAGGAGGGAGGAGAGGGGGGTCAGTATTAATCAGCAGCGAGTAAAGTGTCATTGAACCGGAGTTCATTTCCGCTTGAGCATTCTTTCCATTTCTTCGTGGCGGAGTGAGTTGACGCGTGGCTACACAGAAGCCCTTAACTTCAGCCTGGCCAATTAGAGCACTCCTAACAAAGCAACATAATACTCTGACACGTATATACCGCGGGAAAAAAAGTGCTGTACGCACACACATATACAATAAATGTATAAATACATGTTTCACATTTATATATATACATATATATATATATATATATATATATATATATAT
>JACXGJ010006217.1:0-35371 GCA_016801105.1 Esox niger
TGTGTGTGTGTGTGTGTGTGTGTGTGTGTGTGTGTGTGTGTGTGTGTGTGTGTGTGTGTGCGCGCGTGCATGTGTGTGTGTGTGTGTGTGTGTATATAAAACATTTTACCCAAACTGATTAAAACAGGAAAATGTTGTTAATGAGGATGTTTTCCCTGTCCCCATTTGGAAACATGTAGTGTAAGTGTTAGTTAGGATAAATGTTACAGTTGAGATTAGGTTTAGGGTTAATGTTTCTGGTGTTTAGGTTGGAATTAGTCAAATGTCTGATTATTTAAGGGGAAATCTTTTGAGGTCTCCATTTGTATAGCTATATCAGGTGTGGGCATGTGTGTGTACGTGTGGGTGTGCATATCAAAATTATTGCAGGCGACTACAGAATGACTGATCTACAAATCACTTTGCATCATGAATAGCAACTCATTATTATTTCATAGATTAGTCAGTCACAATTTACCCATGATACATTGTGGTTTTGATCCTCTTGAACACAGCCAATATAACGCATTCTCTGTCCATGGTGCTAGTTTTGCAAACGCATCTATTGATGCCAATGCTTATTCAACCAGTGTGTGTGGTGTGTGTGTATGTGTGTGTGTGTGTGTGTGTGTGTGTGTGTGTGTGTGTGTGTGTGTGTGTGTATGCGCGCGCGCACGTGAGTGTGTACGCACGCGCGTACGTGCGTTTGAGTGCGTGCGTACGCGTGCTTTACAGAGTGAGAGAGCATGCAGTCTTTATGGTATGAGGTAATCTAATTGTGATCCTTATATGGGTAAACGGATTGTTGAACACCTTTACACATATGCTTAACATCGTGCGTTGGTTTGAGTATTTGGCTGGTCTTCTACAAATGCGTAGCCTAGCCTACATCAGGCCAGGGTAATAATTAGGCTACACTGAATAGCGCGCTTCAACATCAGGGTCGGATACACAAAATGGCACACGATCAATATTTCAATGCACAGAATAGCACCATTCTACCCCAAACCAGTTCGAATGTATTAAATCATTATTAAGATCAAATCGAAGTCGCTTCAAAATATATTCTGTCAAGTAAATTATAATATAATTTTTTTATAATCTTTACCTTTCATCCAATCCAGCACTTGCTTGGGTGTCCATTTGCTAATAGGTTCCATCACCAGGGCCATCATCGATGTCTTCAAATCCTTCAAAAAAGGACTTGGTCGAGTGTGAAAACGGTGAATTACAAATCAGAAATATGTCATCCGTATACCAGAGATAACATAGCATAGGTGCACCTTACTGGATAAAGGCATGGCTGGTGACAGTATCCTGGGTACGGAATGCGATGGTGCAGTCCACGCGCTCAGAGAAACGACTCACCCGCCCCTCTCTCTCTCACTCTCTCTCTCCCTCTCTCTCTCTCTCTCTCTCTCTCTCTCTGTCTCTCTTTAGCTGTGTCTGCCTTTCTCTCTCACTCGCTTGTTCTCGTTCTGTTTCTGTCTCTCTCTCTCAGACACTCACACACACACACAACAGTACCTGGCGACCCAACTGTACTGTGTAGAGAAGCGAGTCTCTCCGAGTAAAAGTATAGCAACCCCTCCCTCCTCGGCACACCGCAGCATCACATGCTCCGTTTCAGAGTCGGTGGGAATGGTGCAATAATACATAATTACCTGGTGCCTTCATATAGAAGCATTGGCAATTGATTATAAGTAAGAATGAAGTATAATGCATATTTTAAGACCTGATTGTCATAAATCTGTTCACCCCGCCGTAAACTGACGTCATATCCAACCAAGAGTAAGAAGAGAACATATTCCACTGTGTTCTTCAACCAATATAATTTTTGCCTGTTTGTGGTCATGCAGTAGGGAAGAAAACCATAATAAAACTAGGTCACTACAATTCACAATGAAGTAATGACTGAAGTAAACATTCAATACACAGGGGTGTGTGCGTGTATGTGTGTTTGCATCGTGTGTGAGAGCGCGTTATTGGGGGGGTCTCCCTTACTTTTTTGAATTTGAGAACAGGCTACACGTAACTGGTAAAAAAATGTCGGACGTCGCATCCAAGAACGTGCGTGTGCTTAGCTGGAGAGCGCGTTACTGTAAAATAGCCTACGTTGAGCCGTTATCGATCGCTAGGACGCGTTATTTGAAGATGTGTAGATACACTGCAAGTGCGAAAATCTACTCGGTCACTTCAAAAAAAAGCTGTTAAAATAATATATACCAATGTCTGTTCCCTTTATCGGCTTGATCTCATCGTCTTGATCTCATCACTTGCTATTAAGCCTATTTCGAATAGAAGAATAGAAGATAATCACTTCTCCCAATGTTCGTTAAGTGTCGCCCAAGCATAAAGAATGGGTCATGTTTTGCATATTTAACACATAGAGTAATCGATGGATTGGTATTTCACCAGAACAGAATGAACGAAAGGAATTGTCCTTCACCTCTGAGTCACGGTGGCCTATTATCTACCACTAAATTAGTGCTTGTGTGAATTAAAATAGAACATGTTCTTGAAACAATATGGCATACATACGTCAGAACTGTAAAACCACAATATGGCGAATGCTGGGTGTGTGCGTATCACTTCATTCTGATATTCCAGTGTTTAATTAACTACAGTAAAAAAAAATCTTATCGCACTAGCCCAACTTCAACAACTATAATCAAAGATGCATGATGTGTTTGCACTGTATGAGTCAGTTGGACATCACAACACTACAGGACATTAAACTCCATCCCACTGAGTCACACCGTGATGTGGTTAATAATTCATTCCTCGCTGTTGTTAGCCAGCATGATGAAACATACATTGTATTGCGTAAGTATTCATCCCCCAGGACATTTTCATTTTGTTGACTTAAAATCTGGAATAAATGCGGGATCATCTTACTTTGATCAACACCGCATACACAACACAACATATTCACGGCGAAATATTGTTTTGCTGTGAATCAAAAGGTAATTTAACAGAAAAAAACAAAAATATGTTAGTTTGATTCAATACTTGGTAGAACCACCATCGGCTGCTATTACAGCTCCATATCTTTCTGGAGGGGATACCAGGAATTGTTATAACACTTCTTATCGTTTCCTCAGTTTTTCAGAGATTATTTGTGGTATTGTATTCAAACATAAATACAAACAATCTGCATATGTCATTAACAAACTAGTGTAGTTATAATATATGTACATTAAACTACAAGTGCATGGGGCTGTTTTAAATATGACTGAGGTGAGCACAATTCACGCCATGGTCTGGGATCGTTGAAACAGTCCTTAGGGTTGATTGTAATAGAGTTTAAAAAATGTATGATCACGACATGAAACATGATTGAACATTTTGAGAACATGAGAGCAAATTTGATATGTTAAAAATTGGTTTTGCCTA
The DNA here is from genome assembly GCA_016801105.1 of Esox niger. Taxonomy (NCBI): domain Eukaryota; kingdom Metazoa; phylum Chordata; class Actinopteri; order Esociformes; family Esocidae; genus Esox; species Esox niger. The sequence continues at coordinate 3,376 of JACXGJ010006217.1, forward strand.
AATTCTAATAAATAAAAATATATATATAATAAAAATATATCATGAATTTATAATTACAAATAATAATACAATGTTTCTTTATTTACCTTCCACACCAGCATGTATGCTAAACTAAATACCAGAATGTTGTGTGTGTGTGTGTGTGTGTGTGTCTGTGTGTGTGTGTGTATGTCTGTGTGTGTGTGACACTGTAAGTTGGCTGTGATCACTTATTCAATCACAGTTGTGACACTGGTATGGCTGTTCTGCTGTACAGGCTTAACATCCCAATTTCTTTAATTCCCAACACTGCACCCAGACCTCCTTGGACAAATATCTAACAAAAACATTCTGTTTTACTCAGGATTAGTAACATTTTCTTGCAAATTATTACAAGTAACCCTTATCATTACAGCCATGGTATAGAATTCATTTTAATTATATGTAAAAAAATATTGCATGACTATCTCTAGACAGACAGGCTATACACTTGATATCTGGGGAATGGAACTACGAGGCAGTTGATGCCATCACAAAAACAAATTTGGTCAAAAAAGTTGGGACGCTGTATACAATGTAAAGAAAAACAGAATGCAATGATGTGCAAATCATTTGAACCCTGCATTCCGTAGAAAATAATCTACAGACAACAAATCAAATGTTGAAGCTGTGAAATGTTATTGTTTCTTGAAAAATATATTTCCACTTTAAATTTTATGCTAGCAACCTGACACATTTGTTTTGTTAGCAGTGTGCTTTGGGTCATTGTCCTGGTGCATGATAAACATCCTCCCGATTAGTTTCAATGCATTTCTCCGTAAATTGGCAGACAAAATGTTTCTGTATCCTTCTGAATTCCTTTTGCTGCTACTATCATCAGTTACATCAGCAATATATATTAATGAGCCTGTTCCAGAAGCAGCCATGCACGCCCAAGCCATGACATTGTCTCTACCATGCTTCACAGATGAGCTTGTATACTCCGGATCATAAGCAGTTCCTTTCTTTCTCCACGCTATGGCATTTCCATCACTTTGGTAGAGATTAATCTTGGTCTCATCAGTCCATAAGATTGTGTTCCAGAACTTTTGCACTTTGCAAATTTATATCGGGCCTTCCGATTCTTACTGCTGATGAGTGGTTTGCATCTTGTGGTGTGGCCTCTATATTTCTGTTCTCTGAGTCTTCTTCGAACAGTGGATTATGATACCTTCACCCCTGCACTGTGGAGGTTGTTGGTGATGTCACTAACTGATGTTTTGGGGGTTTTCTCACAATATTTCTGTCATCAACTACAGTTGGTTTCCTTGGCCGACCTGTTGCTCGATGCCTGTTGCTCAGTACACCAGTAGTTTCTTTCTTTTTCAGGCCATTCCAAATTGTTGTGTTTGCTATGCCCAATGTTTGTCCAATGGCTCTGGTCGATTTTCCTTCTTTTCTCAGCCTGACAATGGCTTGCTTTTCTCCCATAGACAGCTCTCTGGTTTTCATGTTGGTTTATCCTCTTTAACAAGAAATTCAGTCTTTATAGGTTTTACAAGGTTGGAAACTTAGACTAGTCATGCACAGCTATTTAATGTTTGAACAATCAACCTAAAAGGCAACACCTGGGCAACAAGAAAAATCTGTCAGTTACATGTTCCAGTACTTTTGCTCACTTGAAAAATGGGTGGGTTCAAACCAAGGGTGGTATGTCCCGAGTTGTTTAACACATCTAGATGTGAAAACCAGGAAATGAAAGCTGAAATTCGGAACTCGTGTCTCATACTCATCTTTTGATCTAAAACCCAAATGTCTTCAGTGAACAACAAAAAAAAGAACTTACCTTGCCGTTCCAATACTATTAGAGGGGACTGTATATAGGGATAAATGATTTGCACATCATTGCATTGTTTTATGCACCGTTCCAACTTTTTGAAATGTGGTTGTACCTCAAAATCTGATTTGTGTCCATAGAATCTGCAGAGTTCATCACAGGGACTTACTTTTCCACACGAAGGGTTCAGTCGAAACTTACCATGTGCACTGTGAATCACATGATTGTACCTCAATCCCGATTGGAGGAACTGTAAGTGTTACAACCATTCCAAGCCTCTACCTGCTTTGCAGATCTAGGTAGCCTACTGCAAAATATTGTCAATTATTTTTGGAAGATTGCTTAAGCTCTCTCAAGTTTGATAGGCATCATTTGTCATGGGAAACATTTCAGCCTTGCCACAGATTTTAATTTGATTGATGCCTGGTCTTTACCTGACAATTCTAAAGGCCGTGGTATACCTCAGTCACATAGCACTTGGAAGCATTTGTCTCGTGCAATTTAGGCTCAAAAGGTACATTTTGGTCTGATCCAAAGAGCTAACCTTGTCTTATGTAAAACGCAGTCCAGATTTAATGTGACAGACTGTCAGCAATGGCTTTTCACCATGCCACTCTTCCGTATACTGTAGCTTTGTGGAGCAGCCGAGACATTGTTGAGTTTTTCTCATACTGGCTCTGGAAATCCTTCAGATTTATTATTGTACTTCTTGCTTCAATGAAGACTGACCTGCTAAACCTGTCACTTAAGTTTGGTGGACAGCATGCCCTAGGCTAAGATGTGGTGATGCCATATTCTTAAAAAATATATAATTCATGGAAAACTGTGCATAAAACGGCAGAGTTATAACGACTTTAAGTTGCTCTTCTGCTAAGGTAAATGTTGTAGACCACACTTGACTGCTGACTTTCCAGAAATTTCTTGCAGAACTGTTTTGAAAGCTCTCTGTCATACTGTGGTGCCTCCCAGAAACAGGTGGATTTAATCAGAAATGATGTGACACTTCCATTTCACACAGGTGGACTCTATTTAAGCAAGAATATTTTTGTGTAGTTTGCCTTGTGTATCCTGTGAAACAATTTTCTGTGCTACTGTAAATGTGTAACTTCAGAAGGCACTCGACTGCACCAACGCTTCAAGCGTTGAAAACAAACAGGATGAATACTAAGGTACTCGATACCTTCATCTGTAGTTAATAAAAACAAGATAAAAAACCTCACCAACACTGAGATCATGTAATGTTTTGTGACAGAAAATCCAAATTTAATTAATTTAAGTTGAGACTGTAAAACAAGCAAATGTGCACAAGAATATATTACTAATATTTCAGCGTACAGTCAGCTTGAATTGGACCCACATCCACCATCCCCACCCAACTCAAAACCACCCTCTCAATGTGCCACAATTAGCATCTTTAAGTCTCAACTTAAACATTATCTTCTAGTAAATTATTAGAGGCAAGTTAATAGTCACTCATGCACACATACACAGGCATTTTTGCACCAAGACGGCCAGACGCATACGGCCATTGCTCTCCCTAACCCAGTCCTCTGCTGGTCTAACAGCACCTTGCTAATAGTCCTTGGCATGGCTGCTGTATGAGCCAGTGGCTCCCGACAGTGTGTGAAATGGTGGCATTGGCACTCTCATTCCTCACACACTGATTTGCTGTTAATCTTCTAGAGTCCAAGCAGCATGCCACTATGATCAGTAGCAATGCCATCACAGCCTACCTATGGAACAAACATGAGTTCAATGTCGCTCAACTGTTCATTATATTAGAAATACGTGCATATTTTGCATATGCTATATATGTCATGCCAAAGTAAGTTGTAATTTCACTTGACATGAATAGCAGGGATCTAGTATCCACATTTATAATCAGAGGTTAGCTCAGATGAAAAAAAAACTACAATGGCTTAACTAGAAAGTATCTGGTATATTTAGTATACTTTACGTTTTATTGGCCTATACAGATTACTTCACAAGACTTATGAGACATTTTATATTCAGTATGTTGCATCCAAGATAAAAAAACACTTAAAATGTAAGTGATAGAAGATATTTCTTTAAACATTTCAACAATAACAGGGGATCTCTGTTTCAAACGATCAATGTATTTACCTTTTGAACTGTATGCAAACCAATGACCAACAAGTACACAGATTCAGAAAACAAAAACAAAACTGTAGGTTTCAGGGGACCAAGTTGAACTTGAGCTGGTTTCATGTGAGCTGGGGGTTGGAGATGCGCAGTTCAGGGGAGCTGAAGTGGGAGCTGGCAACGGTGCAGGTGCTAAGGTAATGAAGGACAATGCTCTGGGCAGTACTGGAGTCAAAGCCATGGTCCTGGCAAAGATGCTGACTGAGCAGTTTCACTGGTGCTGGCATCAGGCCCTGGGGAGGGGTCTGGACAAGAGGAGAGCTGCCCCGGGCCAAGCTGTCCTGCATGTGCTGCCTGTAGACCTCCAGCAGTTTACTCTCCAAGTAGCCGTTCAGCATGGAGTTAGACAGAGGCTCTCTGTTCAGGGTGGTGATGCTGCTGTCCATGACCAGGTAACCCTCATCCTGAAGGGGCAGGGACTCCATCTGCACCCCAAGCTCCACAGGCCTGGTGGATTCCAAGGAGTCCAGGTCTCCCAGGTCCTTAGACTGAAGGAGAGGCCCTTCAAACACGTCACTGGCCAACCGTGGGCTCTCTGAGCTTCTGTTACCCACATGGTCTCCCCGGAGCTGCAGGTCAGGGTAGTCTTTGCAGAAGGTGGTGCAGCACCAGGACCGGTAGAGCTCCAGGTCACCATAGTCGTCACTATGGCTGTTGGGAATGGTGAGTGCGTTGCTGGGCGTGGTTGTTGCTCTAGGACCAGGCTGCCACCGGCCTTCCACCTTTCCTGTTCAGCCCACACACCAGAAGCACAATTTACGTGTTCAGTGGATATTTTATTCTACGTTGTACTAATTCTTGGATGTCCTTAATGTTATATGAGCATTCTGTGAGGTAGAACAGCCTAATGATCCAGTGCGACATGCAATTTTTCAGACATATTCAAAATGCTTACCTGGCATTGAACCGGGGTTCAGAATTATATTGGGTGCAGGATGTGGCGGACGTTCCTGAGCCTTTGTGGATTTGGGTTTACAATCCTCTTGCCTGTACCTCAAGACTCTGATGAATGCTTCGCCCAACATGACAACTACATAACAGTTGTAATCTCAATACAACAAGCAGCAAACCACGCAAACTAGCACTTTCAGTTGGGATTCTCCATAGATTTATTTTCTCCAAGACAAGCATGGAACAGTATAAATCTGATCTGACAATATCTGCATATTAATCTGATTGTAGGAAAACACCTTAAACAATCATGGGATATACAGCCTATCAGGCCCAAAAGAAACATAATACACACTTATACTCTTGCTAGTTCATATAAAACATAAAATAGTATAAAAAACATGACATTCTGAGAATATTCCTACCTCTGTTCTTTTACAATAGATGAAGTTCCTTCAGTCTGTACACTAAAACAAAGTTTACAAGTTGTCTAAAGTTTGCATGTACTAGTGAGCAAACCCTGAATGTAATAAGCTTCTGAGTATCAAATGGTGAAAACAGGAAGTATTGAGAACACTCACTAGCCCGGCACTTCAGTTTCTGCCTTTTCTGGTGAGACCAGATTTAGAATGCATAGAGAACTGAAACAATGTGACGATGGTATTCTTTGAAATGTCAATTTGAGCTGAACAAGAAAAACAAGGAAATTGGGTCAAAATAAGATTGACTGAGTAGTAAAGTAACAATATTTTATTATCAAACATGAAAAATATCTCAATGAATGAAATATTTTCATATATGCAAAGAATTTCTATATCATCTACTAAATGCCTAGTATTTGGTCAATTATTCTGCCTTGATATCAAAATGACAATAATTACTGGATTGTGCCCAGCATCAACTTGAACTGTTGCGACAATACCACTTTAAAAAAGGTTACGATTTTACACACAGGTTACCACTAACCACTTATATTTGACCATGCTTGGTTGGTCAATTCAATACCAGTCTGATTACCTTTTGTTACAAAATGAAAAACAGAAGTTGTGTTCAAGACGAGCAATGGCAAGCTGTTGTAGAGCTGCCTGGAGGATGCCAGGAGAGGGCACTGTGGTCAGTAAACAAAATAAAATACAGCTACTGTTGCTCCCGTCTCGCCAAGGCCTCTGCTTCCTGTGAGGGTGTATGAAAACAGTGATGAGTCCCAACACCAGGGTTAAGACAGGTTTAGACCTGCTGTGATTACAGTGGGTCTCAACACTATACACACCCCTTGGACCTTTCCACATTTTGCTGTGTTACCACATGATATCAATGTTGATTTGATCAGGAGTTTTTGCCACTGATCAACATAAAAAAGCCTTTCAAAGGGAAAAATATAATCTAATTGTTCTAAAGCATTTAAAACGACCAGCTTTGCACAGCCAGTTACAGTAATGTTTGCCTATTCTTTTTTGCAAAATTGTTCAAGTTGGATGGGGACCTTTGGTGAACAGCAATTTCAACTTTTTTCCACATTGGATTGAGGTCTGGGCATTGACTGGGTCACAGCTATCTTCCTGTAAGAGCAATAACCTGGTCTAAATAATCACAAAATAAAAACATTGTATTCCTGAAAGATTACTAGCAAAATCCCTCAACTTAAAGTAGATCTAGTATAGAATAATGTGTTTATTTACTGTGTAGGTTGTCACCACATACTTCAAGCTGGTATAGTCAGAACATATACATTCACTGGTTGCTAAGATGGTCTGTATTCATCTCTAGACCTTGAGGTCAGTCCACTACATTTTTTCTCTGCAACCTTCTTATCTGGGGCTGATTTTGACCTGGCATACCAGTTGGGTGCAATTAAGGATAAGGTAGGGGAAAAAAGCAGGCTCCAGAACTTGTAGGGTAAAAGTTGGATACCCCTGGTCGATGATAAAGCATTGCTCCCAATCAACAAATCCTCTCCTCCAAACAGGTTTGGACAGTTTTATCACACCCGAGCTGCTGCCCATTTATACAATAAAGTCCCCAAAGAGAAGGATATAACCCAACAACAGTTAGCCCGGAACACTTAATATTTAACTGTTAAATGGGAAAAAACTGAGATGAAATTACATAATGTAAATAGTGAATGATCATATTCTAGTAATAAAAAAATGAACTGCTGATAATGAAAAAGGTGGGTCCCAGCGTTATTGTCCATTAGTAATGAAAAGTGACCAGGTATCCACAACCTTCATTGGAAACTATTGTATAAGTAGCAGGCTGGATTGCCATCCCAATTTGCCAGAATCTTTATTCAAAGCCGGAAGAAGAAAGTGTGTTCAAAAACCACGGAAGGAAGCTAATTACACCAACTAAACATGGTAAAGTACCCCCTGCAGGAACTAACACTTTCCCAGTCAGTTTACTGCTTGCTCATGGTAAATTGATGTAGACAATTGTAATGTTTTTTTCTGAGAAGTTAATTACTGTTAGCATGCATATAGATAGTCACAGACTCAGGTGATGCCTGGCAAAACATCTCTTAAAAGAAGATTTTATTTCAGCACAATCCCTGTGAGCTCGGTGAGAATCTTAACAAAGAGCAGTTATTAATAACAAACTGCTCGTAAATATATCAAGCAATTAAAGCATGGTGTCGGGTTCAAAACTTCCTCTAAGAACTAAACTTTTAGGCTGTGGTCTTGTCCTGTCTCGACTACTGTCTAGCAGTAGGGCCCCATGTGGCAAAGAAATATGCAGCTGGCTCAAAACAAAGCACGACATATAGCTAGCTGGTTGTGTTTATGACACAAAGATAACACATAATAAAAGTTACAGTATATGACAAATATTTAGGCTAGGTCCAGAGATTATTGACTGGGCTACTTAATAATGAAATTAAACAGTATGTTATCTTTGCTGAACCATTGTCATGGGTATAATCATAGAATAGATAACACTACTAGCAAAATCTAATGGCCATTTATCACCTCAATTCCATATCTTTATCACTGTGCAAGTTGGTGTGACTGGATGTTTCTTTAGATTATTGTATCGTTTCCTTCTTTTTGGGCATTCATTTTTTATCATTCCATGTGTTTCAAGAGGCAGAATTTACACCGGCTGTCCAATTCTCATACCTTTCCACTTATATGTATTTTGAACAACTGGATCAGGATTGTTTTGCAAATAATTGACCAAAAGGTCAAAAGTAGACTGACAGTGCAAATAGTTATCAAAAGAAGGTCTAATATGATGTATAATCACTTATAATTGATTTATAATAGGTAATTTCTTCTCATACCCTAAATGTTTATTTTGTCAAAATCCTAGAAAAACTATTTGATGTCAATATACAAAAAATGGGCTACATGCAATGAACATTGAAAATGGTCTAAAACAGAGACATAATCTATAGTTGCATTTGGTACCTTTTAATTTATGGGACAATGTTTTTGGTGTATCAGAGAAAACATTATTTCTGCTTTGGCAAGAGCTAATGGGGATCCAAAAACCAGCTAACGTATTGCCTTCGATGGTTAAATATCGACCGTATACAAGTCAATCTCTCATAGAATCAAGCAATTGACTGCATCACCTTTGGTGTTTTTAAAAGGTGTTCATGTGTTGAAGGTACCAAACTGTATTTTCAAACAGTTGAAACTGCTCTGACACCTATGAAAACTAACAAGGCATGCCACTAGAGGTTTCTTCAAAGCCTCCAGGTTTAGAATGGAGACTGGTAGATGCACAGTTGGACTGTAGAGCCATGAATAAGACCCATGAATGGCGCAGTGGTAAAGTCATTGCCTCACAGTTAGCCTTGTCATTGCGAGACCTGGCTTGGAAATAGTGCTATGCCAACACGAAACTCCATCCATCAATAAATAAGATTTAAAAAATAATAAGAGAGTAGCTTATAAAATGACTGAGATCACAAAGAGACATAGCCACCATGTTATTGTGTGTTTTATTAAGCGGTTTTGCAATTGTACCGGGTATATCTTATTCAGCCCACAATTTTACCAGTAGCTTATGTTGCCTGTTGCTTCATTTTCAGATTTACTATACCTGTACCTATACCTGAACCAATTTCTCTAGAAGTGAAGTTAAAAATAATGTTTACGCACCACCTTACACACCGCCTTAAAAATGTGTTTCATATCTGTATAATAACATGCCAATAACATGCATCTGAAGACTAAATGTGGGGCTGAATTCAGATAAAACAGTTATTTAGCCCACACATTCCAATATGTCAAAAATAGCATTCCAGTTATGTTATAATGGCTGTACATAAGCCAGAGGGCCAATTAGGGCCTTGTTTTACATACAAATTCAGCACTGCAAGCTCAACTTTAAAATAACAAGCAATTATTACAGATAGATGATCTGGCATTTTGCAATTGATTATGCTACTTTACGTGTGGTTGTGATATGCTGAGCATGTCCATTAAAACATTGTCTTTACCTTGGATCCAGGAGGGGCAGTGAGGCCCAGGAATGCATACACTGCATGTTCCTCACGGGCATCAAAGAAGGCCTCATAGTTCTGCAATGACAATGCAGAAACTGCTTGCTCACTACATACACTTCAAAGGTTATTACACAAAAAGCTACAGAAGTAACAAGGCTGCAATTATTCTCACAGACTGTTTTCAAAATATCTAGCTTTAAATACAAAGTGAAAAAACATGCCTTTCTGGTTATCTAAGCAAAGTCTATTTCATTATGCAATAAGTTCCCTAGTGTTCTTTGACCTCTCATTATCATCTCCAGACAGTAAGCTTCAATAGGATGTGAAGTGGTCAATACAACACTCAACTCACCCCACAGTAATGCTCTTCATTAAATATCTGAGGTGGCAGGGGGACCCCTGTCGTTGGTCTGAAATCCTCAGGTACATGCTCCCTCATCCACTTCCGGTTGTCTTCACTAGTGACAATGTCACACTCCTCAAAGTCAATCTTGTTGACAGTTAGGAAACCCATTATATCCTGCTGCTGCTTCTTAATCTTTTGGAATTAAATACTGAATTACTTCATATAATAATGATTTAATTGAAATAAAAGTAATAATAATGATGTTATGATGTATATTAGAAGGCTGAGTATGGGGAGATAAACCTCTGCCGCTAGGCTACATACTACAGGAGAGCCTGAGGACTGAGACAGACCCAATAAGGCCTCTCTATAACCATCATCAGCTAAGACAGCCACAGACCAAATATGGAAACAGGAGGAGAGCCCAGTGTTCCCTTGCTACCACTTCTGTGCAGTCTAAACTCTGCCCTGAGTGCATTTAGTTAAAATATTTGAACAAGAATATTTCATGATACAGCACCAAATTATATAGATGAAGAATGTTTTCGAGTCCTACACCAAAAGAAACCTGACTAACTAATCCTGGATAGACTTTCTGTCTGCACCTAGTTTGAAATGCAAATTTCATAGTTTGACTAGCAATAGTAGCCAACGTTGCAGATGAGACAATTTATAATTTGCCTAAGGCAGTCATATTGTAGCTGACGTGCTCTTTTACTGATTCTTTAGTGGGGGATGCAATTGGGTGAGGTATGAAGCTCAGATGTCCAAAAACTGATCCTGTCCAGCTGTTCTGGCTCAGAACATCATTGGCAACTGTCCTTCAGAATAGGAATGTTGTTTTACAGTATGTAGGGACAGAACTGTGGAACAGGAAAATGGAAGATGATGGTGGGGGAGTCAACATCTGCTGGGAGTCTAGTGAAGCTCGACCCCTTACCCTAATCACAGGTCTATTTGTACGAAAACAGTTGCTTGAAAAACTCAGCTGTTTCACCAAGTGTTTGGCCTAAACTGCATTCTCACGAGTAAAGATACTCCTACACAGAGAGGAATGAAAAGGAGTAACAGCCTGTTATTGAATATGTCATTATCTATCCTTGTCTAATATTATCCTGCAAAATGGCCATAAGATACAATACAACCACTGTACATTACGACTACACAACTGTATGGTTACAAGTTGATTCAATATAGTCATGTTGATGAATCAATATCCCCCAGATGGTAGGTCCCCTCATCAAATACTTTTGTTTTAGAGTCATAGCAATGCCTCCATTTGTGAAGCTGATTGTACCCAGTCTTGATTTCTCCGGACATCCCATCTATGCAACTTGCAGAACTTTCAAATGCACATTTGTGTTCAAGCTAATTCAATAATCGATATCGTCTACTGATAGTATGTGCGTAGCTACACAACAGAGCAATAGCTCATTTTATGAGCCCACCACACCTAATGCAAACGCATGTAATTAAAATTCGTCAATAAAATTAACATAAACGGTCAAAGGGCTATGAAAGGCTTACTCAATACACGAGGTTTCTTACCGCAGTCGATCCAGAAGAAGACGCTATAAAGACTTTTATCACCATGGTCGTTCAGTTTACTCCCCAAAACCCAAGTGAGCTGTGCGACGTCTACAAATGACTTTCTCTCGCTTGCTCTCTGTCTCTCTCGCCGTCTCTCTCGCGCTCGCCCTCTTCTCTCGCGCTCTCTCCCTCTCCCTCTCTCTCTCGACCCTGTAAAACAGATGGAAATTCGATCTCATGAATATATTGTATTGCCATAATATAGCCTATACTTAAGGAATATCCCCTATATTGTTCAAATGAAAATTTGAATTGAAGTAATTTAACTAAAGCAAATAGACATATGGTCTGAAATAAGGAAGTTATAACCCCACTTCTTTTTTATTGGTTCCGTCTTACAATGATTTACCGTTTTCATACATCCAATGGTTTACTGATTTCATTTCGTGATCATTTGAAAGATACTAAAGCGCTTTTAGGCATGCAGAATTGTAACATTACAACGTTTGTAATTGCTCATTTGTTCTTGCAGCAGTCAGTGGATACTGTTACACAAAGTATAATAAACACGTCATACACTTTCACTAGGAATTTCGCGCGTAAATTATCTGTGTTAAAAATCTGTTTCTTTTGTGACACCTTGTGCCATCATTTGATTGGCCAAATATAACATCAGTCACAATTTAGCCGCACCTTCTCCCACCCCTATCCAACCACTAGGTTTAATGTGCTGTATGTTTACTAGAGTATTAGTAATAAGAGGACGCCAGTCTGCAAACTGTGAACTCTTAATAAAAAGATAGCTCTTTAGTTTCTATTAAAGAAGAAAACCTACAAGCCCAACATGCCCAAGAGGAAGGTATGTAGAGAGCCTAGATTACAGTATGCGGATATACTTTTAACCCGTATAAACCAGTCGTGATATTATTATGAAGGCTTCGACTCGAGACAACGGAGATTTAATACAAATCTACCGTTAACATATAGGTTCACTCTGCAAAAAATATTTTTAAAATAATTATTTGATTTTTTTTATTTGCAAATCGCGCCTTATATACCCAAATGCATAATGTTTTAAGGGATTTCTTCAGAGGCGCTCAAAATCTTGTGTCTGGTCTGAAGTCAGGCATCCAGCCTCCATGCTGTTGAAACCACAAGCAGCCATGCTTTGCAGTTCCTAACCCATCCATTGCGAACACAGCCATACAAAAACTGATGCCTTTAGGTAGTTATATCGTGTGTATCTGCATTGCTGAGGTACAGAAAAATTTAGTAAAAACTCTTCATTTTTTCCTCGATGTAATTTAATTCTGAGACCGTCGCAAAAATGGATGATTTTAATGTTCTCTTTGTTCATCGCGCTAAATGGGTGTTATTGCGCCTTCTTATCGCCAGGTGGCAGAACTTAGTTGATTCTGCCCCTCCCCCTTAGAAATGTGGTGAAAATTGATGAGGATGTCCTACTGAAGAAAAAAAAGAATCAATGCTGTTTGTTCTACTCAACTCAGAATTTGAAGCACTTGAGTAATTAAAATTGTTCCTCAATTTTTCAGGGAGCTGATGGAGATGTCAAGGAGGAGGTTAGTCACACACACTTGAATATCACCATTGTGGAGTTGGCTACAGGTGGCACTTCACATGATCAGTAGTGATCTCTGGTGATTTTATCAAATTATTTGGTATTTTAAACCTGCATGGATCATGCATTCTTGAAATAGGTTAGTATTCATTGTTTGCATTATCAAGATAAATAAAGCATCCTCATTTGGTTCCTCATGAAATGTTGTCATACACCTTGGAATGTTGTTTATTTCTCTCCATATATTAGCCTTCGAGGAGATCTGCGCGGTTGTCATCGGTGAGTACATCTTGTTTATTTAAAGCAGGGCGGTTCAATTACAGATCCCTATATAACAAAAACGTTTTTACCTGGCTGGTTTGAAGACTTCTTAAGACTGCTTGAAAAATCTTTAAACCCATAGAAACACATCAGGCTTATTCTGGACTGATTTTGTCCAGACCACCTTGCTTCCCCTCTTCTCGGATTCAACTCTGGTCCTGGAGGGCTGAAACTCTTTTCGTTTTACCCTCTCCTTCTAATAAGGCATGGTTTCAGATTTGGGACTCCAGGAAATTCAAATGAACTTTTTATCAGTATAAACAAAAAACAGAAGTGTTTCGGCATTCCAGTTGCAGAGTTGAATAGTCCTGCTCAAAAGGTCACATTTGGACATTTACTACTTTTCTGATATAGGGCATCCATACTTCAAGTGAAAAGAGGTTTTCTCATTTTGCATCTATAGTGCTTGTTAAAACGATTCTTGGTAGTGTCTAGCGAGGCCACGCCTCCACATTTTGCCACACCCCATGAATCAATCAGTGACATTTATTTTATAAAACTCTTGTTACATTAGCAGTTGTCAAAAAGTGCTTCAACAGATACACAGCCAGAAACCTCAACATTTATATATATAATTGGCTTGAACAAAGTGATGGCTCCAATCACTAAGTTTTTTATTGGATGTAACATGTTTACAAAACTTCCCCACATGCCTGTTGAAAGTGTGTGAATTGTTGTGTTTACTGATTAGGACATTTACACTTAAGTAGAAGATTGCGACAGGAGCTATACTGCTTTAGAAAACCCATCAATCATCATTACTGGACCTGTCATATCCTCTATCCCCTAAAGTCCAGATGCACTAATGATGATGTACCTTTAAAAAGGTTATTTTAATTGTTGACCGAAGTGTATCCACAACAAAAACTACATGCATTAAAATATTTTGATGGGATTTTCTATCACCTTGCCAGTATAGGCATCTTTCATTAATTCTGGTGTTACACCCCTTTAAAACACATTTGCCAAACATGTTTTAAGACAGTTTTCTTCATTGCAAGATCTTCTGTATTTTTCAGAAACCCGCAACTCCAAAACCAGCACCAAAACCAAAAAAGCCAGCTAAAGTAATATTCACCTTTCTTCAATACTGCCTAATTTACGTTATTGAATAATTATAATTATGCAAATCAGGTGTTCAGTATTTGATGTTGTCTTTCCCACACATATACTTAGATTATGTTTTGAAAATGTACATGCATATTGTCCAAACAGAAAGAAAAAGAGGTAAATGACAAGAAGAAGGTTAAAGCAGCCGCCGAGGAACAAAAAGAGGAGACCCAGTCAGAAAATGGCGAGACCAAGACAGACGAAGTATGTAATATCATATCAATCATATTTTCTCTTTTGTATTAACAATCATTTTTACTTAGAATATTATCTTGTTGAGGTTTTTAGATAGTTGTGTCTTTCTATTTCTGGTTTCAAATCCATCTGAAAGTATGACTCATTTGGGATTCTCCGTGTCTCATAGTGAATGTCTCTCATTTCTGTCATCTTGAAGGTAGAGACTCCAGAGGAGGCAGATGAGAAGGAGGAAGAGAAGAATGACTAACACCGCTCCCATACATTCAAACCCCTCATTTGTATGGCCCCCAAGTCTCATGTGTTTTCCCTAAAACCTCCATTACCTTATTAACAGAGGAATATTTTTATCAACAATTTTGTAATTATTGGTGCATGTTTTTAGCACAAAATAAAGCTAAATATGGAGGATTGTTCTGTTGTGCAGTGGTCATATCAAGTGTTTTAAGCAAATATAATTACAGTTTTGTTGTTATATCAGTGTTGGTACCATGTTGGGATTTCAGACAGAAAAGCTGGCTAATTACAGGTGGTATAGTATCACATTGTAGGTTTGCCAACTCAGAACATTTCACTTTTGTAGGTGGATGTATTTTTACCCTTGATATGTGCAGTGTTATTTCTTTGTGTGGGGGTGTACTTGTTTTCAACTTGATTGTCTGTAAGAGGAATTGAAATATTTTGAAAAATGTAAAACATTCCAGGCTTAATAATGTTGTGGGCATACCTGCTTTTGAAAAAAATTAGTTCTGAATTATTTTGATGACACAAATTATTTTAGCAGAGGAAAAAGCTTGCTGGAAGTGGCTTATGCTTTTTGAAACAAATGTTGGTATTTTTTAACAGTGAAAATTAATCTATTGAAATATGCAGCTATCGTTTGTGTTCCCACTGAAGTTCTGGATATCTAATTGGAATTTAATAAAAGTAATTGGAATTTTCCTCATGAGGATGCACTCTGTCTCATTACTTTTTGTCATTATAACTATGTAAACTCACAACTTTGACTATATCTACTTAGCCAACCAGTTCTGTAGGAGGTTTTCTTTACCTTATAAAATACTATTGTCAGTAATATGTGAATAGAATTGACTCGTTTCTGGATTTGGCAACATGTCTATCAGTATCTGCTGACCAACTCTCAAATGAGAGTAGATTATGCGAGCCTAGTTATATGCACAAATATCCACAGACATGATTTGATTGTCTCGCAAAACCAAGTTTTTATGGCTTTACAGTCCCTAAAGAAAGTCTACATACCCCTTGACCTTGTTTTGTGTTTAATCCCTTTTAATAATTTTTCACATTTATCTATACAGCGTAATTGTGAAATAAAAACAAACACATAATAACATAATTATATGATATGTATAATAATAATAAGATATCTTATAATTATATTTTAGTATGGTGATATAAAACAAACGTTGAGCTACATGGGTGGAGAAAGTGTTTTTCACATACTTCTAGCATGATTCAAGGTGGGCTTTCTTGAGTGATGCCTTCCTTTTGCCACCCTCCCATTAAGGCCATTTTTTGTAGTGCATGGGATTGTTGTCACATGCACCCTTTGGCCAAACTTGGCCATAGTTTGTAGCTCTGTAAAAGTTGCTGTCCTATGTTATCCGGTTTGAACA
The DNA here is from genome assembly GCA_016801105.1 of Esox niger. Taxonomy (NCBI): domain Eukaryota; kingdom Metazoa; phylum Chordata; class Actinopteri; order Esociformes; family Esocidae; genus Esox; species Esox niger. Next base: position 19,396 of record JACXGJ010006217.1, read on the forward strand.
GACAGTCTGAGTTAACCATGGCATTGGGCTACCACACACCTTCAACGTAATATGCCGCTTGATTAACCAGGAACTCTAGACCCTAGAATTTACTTGCCAGAAGGAACACTTTTCAGAATTTTACCTTGATTTGGTTTACAGGCGACAAACCGCCACAAGCAAGTACTAGAGTGTGACAATCCTGTAGCAAGCCAAAACTCAAGACGGTTTAGGCCAATTGCATTGAAATTCTGCACCTTCTGCTTCTTAATAAACATTTTGATTGTGATCTAGTGAGAAAAAGTATGAAAATATTTGCACGTCTTGCTTTGAATAAGAAGTAAGGTGTTTTACATATTTTTATACCCATTACTTGATCTGTCTTTTTACAACTTACTCAAATAATTACTTTAACAGGTCCATGATGCTAGTGGTTATAAGTTTGCTTTGCATATCACTACCCAACGGAAACGGCTGAATTAATCCAAGGTTATATCTGACATTTTGGTATAAATGTTTATTGACAATGTTTCTTTAAATAGGCGGCCCTGGACATGAGAACCATCAGTTCATAGATTGCATTGTAGGATATTTAACAGTTCAAAACACAAACACATGTAGGTAAAAGTCATATTTCAGGGAAATACATACATCGAGGGAAAAAAGTATTTGATCCCCTGCTGATTTTGTAAAATTTCCCACTGAAAACAACCAACAACAACAATGAAATCAAGAAAAACACATATCAAAAAATGCATGATTTGCATTTTAATGAGGGAAATAAGTATTCGACCCCTTTTACAAAACATGACTTAGTACTTGTCGGCAATCACAGAGGTCAGACCTTTCTTTTAGTTGGCCACCAGGTTTGCACACATCTCAGGAGGGATTTTGTCCCACTCCTCTTTGCAGATCTTGCTGACGTTTGGCAACTCGAACCTTCAGCTCCCTCCATAGATTTTCTATAGGATTAAGGTCTGGTGACTGGCTAGGCCACTCCTGGACCTTAATGTGCTCCTTCTTGAGCCACACCTTTGTTGACTTGGCTGTGTGTCTTTGGGTCATTGTCATGCTGGAATACCCATACACGAACCCATTTTCAATGCCCTGGCTGAGGGAAGTAGGTTCTCACCCAAGATCTAATGGTACATGGCCCCGTCCATTGATGTGGTGAAGTTGTCCTGTGCCCTTAGCAGAAAAACACTCCCAAAGCATAATGTTTCCACCTCCATGTTTGTCAGTGGGGATGGTGATCTTGGGGTCATAGGCAGCATTCCTCCTCCAAACACGGCGAGTTGAGTTAATGCCAAAGTGCTTGAATTTGGTCTCATCTGACCACAACACTTTCACCCAGTTCTCCTCTTAATCATTCAATGGTAAACTTCAGATGGGCCTGTACATGTGCTTTTTTAAGCAGGGGGATCTTGTGGGCGCTGCAGGATTTCTGTCCTTCACAGTGTAGTGTTACCCATTCTTTTCTTCATGACTATGGTCCCAGCTGCCTTGAGATCATTGACAAGATCCTCCCGTGCAGTTCTGAGCTGATTCCTCACCGTTCTAATGATCATTGCAACTCCACGAGGTGAGATCTTGCATGGAGCCCCAGATCGAGAGAGATTGACAGTTCTTTTGTGTTTCTTCCATTTGCGAATAATCACACCAACTGTTGACACCTTCTCACCAAGTTGCTCGGCAATGGTCTTGTAGCCCATTCCAGCTTTGTGTAGGTCTACAATCTTGTCCCAGACATCCTTGGACAGCTCTTTGGGCTTGGCCATGGTGGAGAGTTTGGGATCTGATTGATTGATGGCTTCTTTGGACAGGTGTCTTTTATAAAGGTAACAAACTGAGATTAGGAGCACTCCGTTAAAGAGTGGCCTCCTAATCTCAGTTCGTTACCTGTATAAAAGTCACCTTGGAGCCATAAATCTTTGTGATTGAAATGGGATCAAATATTTAATTAATTGTAAAAATGGTGACATGTATTTTTCTGTATTTATTGTTGTTATTCTGTCTCTCACTGTTCAAATAAACCTATAATTAATATTATAGACTGATCATTTCTTGGTCAGTTGGAAGATGTACAAAATCCGCAGGGATCAAATACTTTTTTCCCCTCAATGTATGCACAAAAAGTGTGTTTCTCGTATGAATTGTGATAATATTCCTAATTTATTTGACAGTTTTTTTACTGAAACCTAGTAAATGCTTTGCATTGTCCTCATACATTTTAAGCATATGTTTAATATTTGGAGGTTCAAAGGGTAAAGTATTTTCAAAGTGTCATTTAGTGAAGGCAACATATATTAAACCCACTCATCTGTCAAATATGAGAGGCCGGCCATACTTGTTAATATAAAATGATAAAATACACAATATATCTGTATAAAATATGCCGGCATATTCGTTTAAAACAAACGTTTGCCATCAGATTTCCCTACTAAGATGTTCTCAACAAGAGTAATCTCTGCAGCAAAGTACAAATGACCTCTCTAAGAACAGGTAATATGGTCAGACAGCAGCGCGCAGCCGACAAGCTCGTGCTGAAATTGCAGATTTGCAGTCATTGGTCGCGGGAGGGCGCTAACAAAGCACAAGGCGATGAGAAAGCTTGAGAAAGGAAAAGGCCGAACGCTGTCGAAACAATTGAAGTGGCTATTCTCCAAATACACATAAACATTAGTGAATCAAATGTCGGTGTTCTTATCAAGTGATGGCAGAAGAACCGTGTTCACAAATCGAAGCTGGTGAGTCTTGCATGCTTATTTGTCTCTTAAAACTATTAACGCAAACACAATTTAGGGCTTGTATCAGTTAGCCTGCTACTCTAGCTAACGTTAGCTAATGTTCGCTAGCTGACTATCTTAGCAAGCTTGAATGGCTAATTAGGATCTTTATCTTTATTTCCAGAATTGTATTACCTCATTGCCCGATTTCTCCAGTCGGGACCGTGTAAAAAATCGGCACAGGTAGGAATGACAAATAACCTAAGTAACTTCGATAGAGACACATTTTTTGTCAGTTAAACATATCTAAATGTGCGCTAAAGACTAGCAACTGTGTATCCATAGATCCTGGTTGAGGAACTGGAAGAGTATGAGGTAAGCTGCGCCCGCTCTCGTCTATATTATCTTGTTCTCACGTCTTGTTTCCGCGATATTGGACGCTTTCTGTTTTTATTGGGATGGTATACTCTGTTATTGATATATAACCGTCAACAATACGGTAAATACAATATTGTATTTATTGAGTTTTGATGCATTTATCTAACCGCGTGTCTCCGTTTAGTTGATCCCGAAACGGTGGAGTTGGGATGGCAAACAATACAAACGAAACTTCCAAGACTGGGTGAGTGATATTATACGTTCACAACCTGCTATCCAATCAATACTGTAACTTTTGTTTACGCGAAAATAGGTTTTTAATATATATTTTATGAGATGCAAATGTTTTGATTCAGTGTATGGATAAGTGGGAACAAATAACAAAACTACGATGCGTTTGATTAAAATTGTGTATTTTTATTAGCTAACTAAAATGTATATATTTGATTAGATATAGCTTGTGTGTAGGGTTAGGCAAATGTGAAGTTCGCCACAATAACAATCGGCCCTATCAGTGGAATTTGCTTTTCGCGTTCAAAATAAAAGTCCCCCATTGTTTTAAATGGTGAGAACGGATACACCTTGTGGAATTAGGCCGCATGGACTATAATCAAAGTTTGGGTGTTGTTAAATGTAGAAAGAAGTACACTAAATTTGATGTTAACTTATTTTTAATATTTGATGTCTTTCAGACATAAGATACTGCTGCAGCAACATGACAACTTATAATCTTGTCAGAAAAAGAAACCGTTAAAAGAAACAGATGTATTGTTTTGAGGAGAATTCTGCTCTGGCAAAGAATGGTGTTACACTAACTTGACAACCCTGTTAATTTTTTGTATGGTAGATACATTTTACTTACAGTAAATCTCACTGTATTAATATCCCATAATTAGCTTTTGTTAGGAGTGAATGGTCTGCACCAATGTGGCAGACAGGCTGAGCTTATGCACCTCAAATATTTTATTGATGGTTCTGGTTGTTGGTGATGTAAGTTCTGCTTCAGCCTCTGCATTTCTTAACAGACTTGTGGAAATAATGATACTGTGGCAGTTCAAAACAATCTCCAGAGATGTTTGCGTGTCTGTATTTGGAATGCAGTAGTGTACCTTTACAGATACACAACCATGCGGTAACCGAAGCGCTTCTGATGCACCATAATCTGTATGTCTGAGAAGGGTCCATTTTAGTGGGCATAAATTAACAGGGCATTTTTCATCAGTGGCTACCAAACTGGCATACATGTACATTTTGATGTACATCTGTTTTGCCCCATTCTGTGTTAGAATCACAGGTTCTTGCTTTCCTGAAAGATCTTCTGTTGTCAGGCAGCTGTTGCATCTTCGATCAAGTTGGTGCTGGTTCTACCAGTTCTGTTGTCCCCATTCTTCAAAATCTCACAGGCTATTGCCTGGCTTTAGATATCGGATTGAAGTGCTGTCATTGATACTGAATGTTGTCATGGCATATTTTTTATAACAATTTAAAGGACCAGAACAACATCTGATGCATCCCTAAATCAACTTTCCCAAAACCACTGGGAGTTGCTGTGATGAAGCATGGCTTTGACCACAACTTGGATATCATGAAATGGGAGGGGGGTAAAAAAAACTAATTCTGTTGCGTAGAGTTTCAAAATATGTACAGTGCAGTCCAGAAATATTTGGACAATGACATTTTTTTTTTTTGTCTCTGTTCTCCCATACATTGGATTTGATGATCTAAGAGGTAAAAGTGCAGATTGTTAGCTTTAATTTGAGGGTATCTATGTTAGACACAAGAATATTACACTTTCTGGCCCTGAAAAACTATTTGGTTGCTTAAGCTGTATTTTTCAGGTCATTTTCCTGCGGCAAAGTGAAGTACCTTCCGTTGTTTTAAGGCATTTGGTTGGATGTGAGCATATATAAAATTAAAACGTCATTGTTACATCATCAAGGAAGACAAGGGAGTCACCTCTGGTGGCATCTCAACATGCCCAGGACCTAACAGTATCTCCATGTTTTGCTGATGTTTCATACCATGAAATACAGTTCAGGGTTTCTGGATGTAATTATTTTCAAATGAAGGCTAACAGTTTTCACAACCTTGTTGTTAATTTAAAATCCAAGGTGCTGGAGTGCAGAGACAAAACAAAAATCTGTGGCGCTGTCAAAGTACTTGTATCTTTCATTGCTTCACTTTGTTTTTGTTTGCATGTTTGTCACACTTAAATGTTTCAGATCATCAAACAAATTCAAATATGTCAAAGACAACACAAAATGCAGTTTTGAAATGAAGGTTGTTATTAAGGGAAAACAAAATCCAAACCCACATGGCCCTGTATGAAAAAGTGATTGCCCCCTACAACCTAATAAGGGTGGCCCAACTAGTTAGTACTAAAAACTGCAATCAAATGTTTGCAATAACTTGCAATGAGTCTCTTACAGCGCTGTGGAGTAATTTTGTCCCACTCATCTTTGCAGAATTGTTGTAATTCAGCCACATTGGAGGGTTTTCATGCATGAACTGCCTTTGTAAGGTCATGCCACAGCATCTTAATAGGATTCAGGTCATGACTTTGACTAGGCCATTATAAAGTCTTCATTTTGTTTTTCTTCAGCAATTCAGAGATGGAATTGCTGGTGTGTTTTGGATCATTGTCCTGCTGCAGGACCCACGTTTGCTTCAGCTTGAGGTCACGAACAGATGGCTGGACATTCTCCTTCAGGATTTTTTGGTAGACACCAGAATTCATGGTTCCATTACCAAAGCAAGTCATCCAGGTCCTGAAGCAGCAAAACAGGCCCAGACCATCACATTACCATCACCATATTTTACTGTATGTATGATGTTATTTTTCTGAAATGCGGTGTTACTTTTACGCCAGATGTAATGGGACACACCTTCCAAAGAGTTCAACTTTTGTCTCGTCAGTCCACAGAGTATTTTCCCAAAGATCTTGGGGATCATCAAGATGTTTTTTGGCAAAATGAGCTGAGCCTTAATGTTCCTTATGGTCAGCAGTGGTTTTTGTCTTGGAACTCTGCCATGCCGGCCATTCTTGCTCAGTCTCTTTCTTATGGTGGAGTCATGAACACTGAACTTAACTGAGGCAAGTGAGGCCTGCAGCTCTTTGAATGTTGTGGGATCTTTTGTACCCTCTTGGATGAGTTTTCGCTGCGCTATTCGGGTCATTTTGGTTGGCCGGCCACTCCTGGGAAGGTTCACCACTGTTCCATGTTTTCGCCATTTGTGGATAATGGCTCTCACTGGTTCGCTGGAGTCCCAAAGCTTTAGGCTTTAACTTTTTCCAGACTGATGGATCTCAATTACTTTCTCATTTGTTCCTGAATTTCTTTGGATCTCGGTGTGATGTCTAGCTTTTAAGGATCTTTTGGACTACTTCGCTTTGTCAGGCAGGTCCTATTTAAAGTGATTTCTTGATTGAGAACAGGTGTGGCAGTAATCAGGCTTGGGTGTGGCTATAGGAATTGAACTCAGGTGTAATGAACCACAGTTGAGTCATGTTTTAACAGGAGTGTGCAAACATTTCTTCACACAGGACCATGTGGGTTTGGATTTTGTTTTCCCTTAATAATAACAACCTTAATTTCAAACCGGCATTTTGTGCTTACTTGTGTTATTTTTGATTGATGATCTGAAACTTTTAAGTCTAACAAACATGCAAATAAAGAAAAAAATCAGGAAGGGGGCAAACACTTATGCGACTGCATACATGCATGCATGCGCACACGCACTCTACCGTTCCAAAATCTGGGGTCACTTAGAAATGTCCTTGATTTCGAAAGGACAACAAATGAATCCGATTTAATTGATCTATAATTGTCTACAGTGTAGATATTGTTAATTTTGTAAATTACTGTTGTAGCTGAAAAAAGCTGTTTTTTTATGGAATATCTACCTACAGTGGTGAGAACAAGTATTTGATACACTGCTGATTTTGCAGGTTTTCCTACTTACAAAGCATATAGATGTCTGTAATTTTTGCCATAGGTACACTTCAACTGTGAGAGACGGAATCTAAATCGCAAATCCAGAAAATCACCTTGTATGAATTTTAAATAATTAATTAGCATTTTATTGCATGACATAAGTATTTGATCACCTACCAACCATTCAGAATTCTGGCTCTCACAGACCTGTTAGTTTTTCTTTAAGAACCCCTCCTGTTCTCCACTCATTGCCTGTATTAACTGCAACTGTTTGAACTCGTTACCTCTATAAAAGACACCTGTCCACACACTCAATCAAACAGACCCCAACCTCAACACAATGGCCAAGACCAGAGAGCTGTTTAAGGACATCAGGGATAAAATTGTAGACCTGCCCAAGGCTGGGATGGGCTACAGGACAATAGGCAAGCAGCTTGGTGAGAAGGCAACAACTGTTGGCGCAGTTATTAGAAAATTGAAGAAGTTCAAGATGACGGTCAATCTGCCTCGGTCTGGGGCTCCATGCAAGATCTCACTTTGTGGGGCATCAATGATCATGAGGAAGGTGAGGGATCAGCCCAGAACTACACAGCAGGACCTGGTCAATGACCTGAAGAGAGCTGGGACCACAATCTCAAAGAAAACCATTAGTAACACACTATGCCGTCATGGATTACATTCCTGCAGTGGTCCCCCTGCTTAAGCCAGCGTATGTCCAGGCCCATCTGATGTTTGCCAATGACCCTCTGGATGATCCAGAGGAGGAATGGGTGAAGGTCATGTGGTCTGATGAGTCAAAAATAGAGCTTTTTGGTCTAAACTGCACTCGCTGTGTTTGGAGGAAGAAGGATGAGTAGAACCCCAAGAACACCATCCCAACTGTGAAGCATGGAGGTGGATTGAGGGGAGGATGGATGGGGCCATGTATCGCGAGATCTTGGCCAACAATTTCCTTCCTTCAGTAAGAGCATTGAAGTTTGGTCGTGGCTGGGTCATCCAGCATGACAACGACCCGAAACACACAGCCAGGGCAACTAAGGAGTGGCTCCGTAACAACATCTTAAGGTCCTGGAGTGGCCTAGCCAGTCTCCAGACCTGAACCCAATAGAAAATCTTTGGAGGGAGCTGAAAGTCTGTATAGCCCAGCGACAGCCCCGAAACATGAAGGATCTGGAGGTCTTTATGGAGGAGTTGTCCAAAATCTCTGTAATTGCAAGCAAAGGTTTCTGTACCAAATATTTAGTTCTGCTTTTCTGATGTGTCAAATACTTAGGTCATGTAATAGAATGCAAAATAATTATTTAAAAATCATGCAATGTGATTTTCTGTGGCTTTTGTTTTGAGATGCAACTAAGAAAAAGAACAGCTGAACTTTTTGTAATTTATCTGAGTCACTTTAAATGATGGCAGGTGTGTAATGACTATTTAACATGGGTTTGGATGTGATTGGATAATTCTGAACACAGCCACATCCCCAGTTATAAGAGGGTGTGCACTTATTGTAAGATTTTTATTTTTCATTATTTAGAAAGGCACAGTTCTTTAGGTAGTTGTGTGGCTTTCAAAATGCCTATCAGACCATTAGAAAATGAAAGTTCCAAGAACTCTTCTTACACCTCTGAGATTGTTAGGGCTGCCTGGTCTATCTAACCAGGCAAGACAAGCCGTGGTCAGATTGGCCATTGGTTTCTTGATCACCGATCAGCCCAATATTGAACTGTTAGGCCTGAATATACCAAGTGTAAAAATTTGGAACTGGCTAATAACATCCCTCTGATGAAGCATTTTCTCACCCGCAGTGACTGGTCAGGATTACAGAGGTCCGTGAAGAACCTGGTCCAGAGTGCGCAGGTCCTCACACTGGGGTCAAGGTTTATGTTTCAGCACGAAAATCTGAATATTGCACACAGCCAAGACAATGCTGGAATGTCTTTCAGATGAGTCTGAGAATGTCCTTTAAGTGTTCCGTCTGGTGCCAGCCTAATCTGGTCTTGAACCCACTGAACAAGTGACTGAGCTTAAATCTACACAACCAAATATATGTACAGTGGATATAAAAGGTCTAGGTAGCCCTGTTTGAATGCCAGGTGTTTGTGATGTAAAAGAATGAGACAAAGATAATTCATGTCAGATTTTTTTCCACTTTTAATGTGACCTATGTGAACAATTCAATGGAAAAACAAACTGAAGTCTTCGAGGGGGAAAATGAAAAATAAAAATCTTACAATAAGTGTGTGCACACCCTCTTATAACTGGGGATGTGGCTGTGTTCAGAATTAACCAATCACATCCAAACCCATGTTAAACAAAGTCATTACACACCTGCCATCATTTAAAGTGACTGATACATTACAAATAAAGTTCAGCTGTGATTTTCCTGACTTTCTTAGTTTCATCTCAGAGCAAAAGCCATGGTCCGCAGAGAGCTTCCAAAGCATCAGAGGGATCTCATTGTTGAAAGATATCAGTCAGGAGAAGGGTACAAAATAATTTCCAAAGCAATAGATATACCATGGAACACAGTGACGACAGTCATCATCGAGTGGAGAAAATATAGCACAACAGAGATTACCAAGAACTCCAACATTTATGTAAAGACGAGAAGAAAATTGGTCAGGGAGGCTTCCAAGAGGACTACAGCAACATTAAAGGAGCTGCAGGAATTTCTGGCAAGTACTGGTTGTGTGCTACATGTGACAACAATCTCCCGTATTCTTCATATGAATGGGCTATAGGGTAGGGTGTCAAGACAGAAGCCGTTTTTTACAAAGAAAAACATCCAAGCCCGGCAGAATTTTGCATAAACATCAAGTCTCCCATAAGCATGTGGGAAAATGTGTTATGGTCTGATGAAACCAAGGCTGAAATATTTGTCCATAATTCCAATAGGAATGGTTGGCGCAAAAACAACACTGCCAAAGAACACCAGACCCGCATGTAAGCATGGTGGTGGCATCATCATGTTTTGGGGCTGTTTTTCTTCTGAAAGCAGGGCCTTAGACAGGATGCACCGAATTATGAACAGTTCCAAATTTTGACACAACACGTTTAGGCATCCATTAGAAAGATGAAGATTAAGAGGAAGTTCACCTTTCAGCAGAGCAACGACCCAAAGCACACATCCAAGTACACAAAAGCATTGCTTCACCTGAAGAAGATTGGCTGGGCCATTCCAAAATGTTAGAGCCCAGACCTGAGTCCAATTGAACATCTGTGGGGTGATCTGAAGAGGGCTGTGCACGGGAGATGTCCTCGCAATCTGACAGATTTGGAATGCTTTTGCAAAGAAGAGTGGGCAAATATTGCCACATCAAGATGTGCCATGCTAATTGATTCCTACCCAAAAAGAGTGCTGTAATAAAATCAAAAGGTGCTTCAACAAAGTATTAGTTTAAGGGTGTGCACACTTATGCCACCAGGTTATTGTGAAGTTTTTCTTTCCCCCTCAAATATTTCAGTTTGTTTTTCAATTGAATTGTTCAGGCTATAGGTCACATTAATTGTGGAACTAGTTCTGACATGATTTATATTTGTCCAATTTTTATTTACATAACAAACACCTGGCAGTTCAACATAAGTGTAGACTTTTTAGATCCACTGTAACTGCCAACTCCAGTTGTGCAGAGCTAATAGTCATGCCCAAGAAAACCCAAAGTTGTGATGTCTGCCAAAGATGCATAAACAAAATACTGAATTACGTGCAAATTTATATGTACATGTGAAATGTCAGTCTTTTTATTTTCGATACATTGACACTTAAATGTTTTGTTGTCATTATGGGGTATTGTGTGTAGACTGGCATTTATTTCAAATTCAGTCTATAACTCAACAACACGTGCAATGTCTGAATACTTGTCAGAGGCTCTGACTGTACTAAATATACAGTTGCATTTAGGAGCCTCCAGTCTTTTGGTTTTCTACTCTGTGTGTTGTTGTTTTGTTGCTCTTGTAGTTCTTTTCTTTTTAAATTAGTTGTTTCACAGTTAACATACCATGCACTATCTAGTTCAAGTATGGCATTATTCTGCTTTGTAAACGTTTGCATCTTTTTCCGTTAAGGGCTTTTATTTTGAAAGGGAATTATAGATATTATTGTGGCTAGCTTCATGGGTGCAAATAGGAGGGGTTAACTGAGGGCAAAAAGAACAAGACTTTCCAAAGGCTTAGGAAATGTCAATCTTCACAGATAGCCAATGAAATCGCAGTTACCATTTTAGCCAGCCATAAAGAAGAATATAGTGATTCTGATAGGCCTTGGCTGTCTAGCCTGTTTTTATTTGTTTTTTTAGAAGGCATATTTTTATTTTTCTAGATTAGGCTATTTGGATATGGTAGTCTTTCTACGTTGCACTGGTTAAGCTTAACCAATTGTTTTAAAAGTACAACTTTTTCCAAATGAATGCTCTCAAGCTTGCACTGCTACAAGTTCAGTAGCCTACCTATTCTAGTTGAGGTTGCCAGATCAAGTTTGCTTATAGCATGTGTGTGGTTTCAGTGATAATCAGTAGGCTGGATGCCTATGCGTCAAAGTTGTGACAGGTGCTTCGGCGTATCCGTATTTCCACAATGCCTTTCTTAAAGGAGATGAGAGTCGCTATGATGAAGCAGGGCTTTGATTACGAATTGATATCACCAAAGTGACGGAGAAAACAGGGGGGCTTTAAGTGTGGAGGCTGTGCTGTATCATAGGCATTGCAATGATAGGGTCAACAAAGTCCTGAAAACAAGGGTCCAAGTCAGTTTGACATATTCCATATGTAACATAGTATAGCTCATTACCTGTCATTATTTTATACAGGTTTAGTGACTTTAATGTGTTTCTGGTCATTTGTTGAAAAATGTATTACACTCAAATGAAGAGGACATCCCAGGAAAGAGGATGAAAAGCATGTGTGTGTTCTTTAACCAAGAATACAGTATAAAATAAGATATAAACAGAAGAGGTAACAGATCAAACAAGAACACTTCCGGCAATCCGTTATGTTTTTTAGGTAAAACAAGCGGACTAACTTGTGCATGCATTCCCACGTTTGGTGGGTGCATTTTGGAGCCATCCATGAAACATAAGACATTCTCAAACATGTTTTTTTCAAATATTTGTCATGAGGTTATAAGCAGCATTGATGTTACTCCATTACTTGTTACTTCACTACAAAAACGTGTCATCCTCATTCAAAGGGGGAGTTTCTGCTGTTCGGAGCAGAAATTACATTGGTCTAAAGGTCAGTGTGTCCTAGGATTTGTTCCGTGTGGATTTTGGCAGCACAAGTAATAGGATATATTTTGGAGAGCCTGTGCCTCTGGAAATGTAACACATTTTTGAAGTTATTTGTGCATTTGGGAACAAAATTTGAGGCCTTGGCTTAAGCTGCATTACACATCTAAAACAACACTGCAGGACTCCTGTTCAGGACTGGTTCTAGCAGGTGGCACTCTGACAATATGCCAGTGGGGGCAGACCATTGCAGAAGAAAAAACCTGACCACAAAGAAGCACAATAAACAATCAGAGTTAAGAGGTATCTAGTCGCAATGTCTGGAATTGTTGCATTAATGACATTTCACTACTGATCCCATCCACACAATAATATATAATGACTGATGTGTCCACAGGTGATCTTGAATCAGCATATACCTGCAGACTACCTGCTAAGAGTTTGCCAACAGATCGGTCCTCTGATAGATAAGGAGGCCCCACCTAGCGTCCCTGGTGTCCAGACTCTTCTGGGCTTGGGAAAGCAGTCATTGCTTCGCACAGCTAAAAGTAAGCTCTTTCCCGCCACCACACTGCAATGATCACTAGGTGGTTATTACAAATGCAGTACTAAATGTCCCTCACTACCAGATCATACATTCATGGATGCTTGACGGGCGTGCCTTTTTGTTTTCTTCTGTTAGGTTGCAGCCACATAGAATGGAGTGGGACGGCTGTTGCTGCGCTCCATCGGGGTCGCCCCCCCGAACCACCGGTCAGCTTTGGAAAGCCACCCAGCATTGGTAAGATGTGCCCTTTTTTAAAGGGATAATGCAAGATTTGAGCAGACACGTCAGAGTAAGATGAACCACTAAGATGAGTCATGCATTTTTATGTTCTGGTGTAGCTCAGTTGGTGAGTGTGCTGCATGCTGTTCTGGGTTTCGCTTCCCAGAGAATGAAAACAAGGTGAAACTTCAAAAAACAGGATATGTATGAAGGAAGTTGGAGTTTCACAAGTAAATGTTAAATGGTGTTAGCACAGTGACTAAATGTCTGTGGGTAGCTAGCACACGCTAGTAAAACTACCACTGAGCATCATAATTCATGGAGAGGCATTGAAATGCTGCTCGTGGGTTAGTCAAACTTGTTGACCAAAATCTTGCAGTATCCCTTTAAAACATATCCCAGGTATGCACTACAGAACAATATATATTCCAATTTCCTCTGCCCAACTGACCTCTAATCTGTGGCCATCTAGTGTCCATCATGGGTGCTCGCCAGGCAAACGGGACGGCACGCTTTGACCAGGCTCTGCCGTCTTACACCTACCAGCATATGAAGATGCACAGGCGCATACTGGGCCACCTGTCCTCCGTTTACTGTGTGGCTTTTGACCGCAGTGGCAGGCGGATATTTACGGTAAGTCTTATTGAAGAGATAACAGACCCATGTGTTGTAGCCCCCCCTCCCCCAGCCTGTCCGTCTCTACCGCTGTGTTCTCACCATGATACCTCTCCTTTTAGGGTTCCGACGACTGCCTGGTGAAGATCTGGTCCACGGATGACGGCCGGCTGCTGTCCACACTGCGCGGACACGCGGCCGAGATCTCCGACATGGCGGTGAACTACGAGAACACGCTTATCGCTTCAGCGAGCTGTGACAAGGTCATCAGGGTCTGGTGCCTGCGCACCTGCGCCCCCATAACTGTGCTGCAGGGCCACGCCGCCTCCATCACCTCCATACAGGTCAGAACCGCCCCCAGCTCCAAACAGCAGGAACCCCGTTCATTCATTTACCTACTGCTTAGATGTCTGTGGGAGAATGCCACAATGTGACCCTTTCTGCTTGAGAAATGTCAGTGCGTGCGTGTGTGTGACACCCCTTGTCCTCCTCAGTTTTGTCCAGCCGTTAAAGGACCTATGCGGTACCTGGCCTCCACCGGAGCTGACGGCATGGTGTGTTTCTGGCAATGGCACTCGCTCAGCATGAAGTTTGTGTAAGTGTTTGACCACACATCAATGTTTGTCTGTGGCATCCAGGGTGGGATGACAATGTGATGATGGCGTCTTTTTGAACACAACGTGGGTCTGAGGGGAAATAAAATCTGTGTCTTCAGCCTTTTGGGACTTTTGTGAAAAATAACCTTTTCTCTTAACTCCCATTTTGGCTTGAATTTGTAATGTGTTGTTTATTTGTGCATAATATGTAAGCCGAATTATTATAATATCTTGGTTAGCCATGAAATTCAAGGTTTGATAACAAGTGGTTTTGACACGGCACATCAGCACATGTGATATATCCAATTTTCAGGGACCTGTTTGGCTTGATTGTGACGCTTTTGCTACCAGTGTCCAAAAATGTGGGAATGTATCTTTATTGAAATTTCATATTGTTTTTAGGATAGATGTATCTGTAGATATTTCTCCTATTCGCATCCACTGACAATAATATTTCCTATCCTCTAATCATTTGTGATGAATTAAATTTATCAGGTTCAGTTGACAGGAGTTGCATTGATAAAATCATGTGCAGTTTCTGCAATGATGACCATATTAGGAACTCCATTGGTGTTGCCGGCTTGCTTTAAAAACGTGATAGAATAGCCTGAAAGGAGACGGAGCTTAATGCTATTGCTACAAGAATATAAGCTTCATTAATAAGTTTTCTTCTGCAATCTAACAGCACTCAAATCACCATGCATGCATCCAATCCATTTCAGGCAATGTCTACATTCTGTTATTGGCATGGCAATATGTAATGTCATTGGGAAGGCCTGTAAAATCAGTTTTGTGTCTAAATTTCATGCTTAAGGAGACGGTTGAACAGTTAGGCTAACCACGAAATGTAAAATGTAGGTCCATAAATATAACAGTGACTCCTTGTCGCTCATGTCGATCTCTATGTACCCTGTATTATTTCCTACTCTATACAGTATAGTAATAAGAATATGTAGGCCTTGACGTATTTGGGAGTCCTTGACATCAAAATGGCTGGTCTAGATGAACCAAAACTGTTTTGTATTTTCTTCCTTTTTAAGTGAGCGACCAGTCAAGTTCATTGAGCGGTCAAGGCCTGGGGTCCAAATCTCCACCTCCTCCTTCAGCTGTGGTAGGTGGTGTCTTCCTACCCATTTAGACATAAGGAATGATGACTGCAATCCAAATGACAACATAATGGCTTGTTTATGTACTGACCTGTTGCTCTTTGAATCAGGTGGAATGTTCCTGGCTACGGGTGGCACGGATCATGTGATCAGAGTGTATTACCTCGGCTCTGAAGCTCCTATGAAGCTCTCCGAGTTGGATGCTCACATGGTAAGACAAGGCAGAGAAATGCAGTCGGAAAGACGTTGAGAAATTCAGTTTGAGAAAAGCAAGACGCAAACAGAGGGGGGCAGAATCACTGGAGCTTCATTACAGACGGTTGTTTTTTAGTGTGTTCCTTTTTAACTCTATTTAACTACCTGTCTTCTTCCAGGACAAAGTTGTGGTGGTCCAGTTCTGTAACAACAGTAACAGGTTAGTGTTTACTCAGGTGTCATTGATGCAACTGGTGTGGTTTGTTGCTGTGGCCTCTGACAGTTGCCTGTCCTTCATCCCCAGTCTGAGGTTTGTGAGTGGCAGTCGTGACGGCACAGCCAGGATATGGCACTACCAGCAACAGGAGTGGAAGAGCATTACTCTGGACATAGCCACCAGACTGCCTGGGTAAGACGGGACTCTGGTCGTAGCCACCAGACTGCCTGGGTAAGACGGGACTCTGG
>JACXGJ010006218.1:0-35364 GCA_016801105.1 Esox niger
TCTCTCTCTCTCTCTCTCTCTCTCTCTCTCTCTCTCTCTCTCTCTCTCTCCACATACATTGTATATTTTCCAAATACATCACAGCTAGGATCAAATTAGACAGATTTTGATTTATTAACAGGAAATTAGAGTAAATAATAAAGACTTGCATAATTTAAAACATTATTGTTCCTAGGGGAGTGTTCCCATCACAAATGTCTTCAATAACCAGATAAATAGGGTAACCAAGCAAACGCAGTAAAACAATTTGTTGTCCTGCAAAAATGAACAGTTAGAAGAGCCACTTCAAGCACAAATACTAAGCAGAAATCTCAGTTGGGCGAGAGAGATCAGACTCTGCTTGGATGTTTTATCATTACTAATGATTATCTGTTTGAGCATTACCGTTTTTTGCACAGTCGAGAATTTACCTGAACAATATGCTCAGCCCTCATATCGTTTCTATGATACATTGTGGACATGCTCTAATTTCGTAACAAATTCTGTGTTGCTATTTTCTGAATAACATCGATGACGCTGAACAGTATCTGTCGAGCTGACATAGATGTGACTCCTGCACGGAAACATTTTCTGTATATTTTTGTAGTGTTCCCAGGGCAATGCCCACAAGACTCATCAAAAACATATTGCAGAGAATTGCAGGTATCAGTTTAAGCAGTAATCAGTTAATATTTCAGGGTTTCCAGGGGTGATTGGCTGCATAGACCGCACTCATACTTCTATCACAGCTCCTTCAGTAAATGAAGGAGATTTTGTAAATAGGAAGTTTTTCCACATCATTAATGTGCAAATAGGCCAAGAAAGAATTTTACAATTTTTTAGCTTAGAAAATTACACTTCCTACTTAAAAATAAGTTGAATATAGCCACTGAAAGGTGGTTTAATTAGGCAAGGGGCTTGTACTAATCTTATAGCATCACAGAGGCTTGTACTAATTTTATACTTCTACTGTTTTAGGTATATCTTTTTTATTTACTCTTCAATTGCTGCCGAGTAAGTTTTGTGCCTGTTGGTTTGCACCTGCATGAATAGATACCTCACTCTGTCTAGGCAAGCGACTTCGACAGTGAAAACTGCCCAAAAGCAATTATACTTCCTGAGGAAACTCAATAAGTTTGGCATGTCTGTAAAAACTCTCACCAACTTCTACAGATGCACCATTGAGAGCATCCTCTCAGGCTGCATTACTGCCTGGTACGGCTGCTGCTCCAATTGCAAGTCCCTCCAAAGGCTGGTGAAGTCTGTGGAGCACATCGGCTGCCGTCTCCCCTTCGTGCAAGGGATCTACCATACACAGATTGAATCAAAGTCTATTCACACTGCTGCTGCTGTCTGGTTGACACTACCAGAGCATTAGAGCACGAACCTCCAGACTTACCGTTTTTTCCCTCAAGTCTAAAGGCTCCTCAACCAGCAACAATGATACTGATCACAAATGAACACTCCAAATGCTTTTATGTACATTTAATTTATATTAGAATATTCATTTGTATGTACCATTCACAGGCATAATACACTCATATTTATTATATTCAATACTTCTACCCATATTGTTCATATTTTTCATCCTACTCTCTTTAATATTGCTGTTAGTTTACATTTTAATGCATATTATTGCTATAATTGTGTGTTATACATTCCTTAATTCTTAATACGTAGATATGTGCCATGACACAAGAATGTCACTGTTCAGAATGACGCTGTGATAATCGCTGCATATGATAAATAAACTCTGAATTTGATATTACATCCACACAATGAGTGGAACACTCGAGATGTGACTTCTTTTTTTCCAATAAATACTAGCGCATTGTGTCAGTCAGCAATTTTCTGCCACGCTAGTTCACGTTTTTTTGCTGCTGCTCTGTATTGCTTTTTTCTAGAATACATACTCATATTCACCATGTGCATTCATTAATATATCTAACTCCACTGGTGAAAAGTATGGGTTACGAGACCTTTTTAATCTGTTGCTATGTTAAAAAAACAATCTGCATTCCACTGATGAGGACTTTTTATCTCCTCATGCATGTGCTTTACTCAGAGTTAACTAAGAGTTGACTGAACTAATTGTTACCACCTGTTCTGAAACCGCTCCGAGTAAATCAACCAAGAGTTGTGGTTTCAACTCAGTATGTTAACCCTGCTTTCTGAAATACCTCCATAATGATCAGCTTATTCAACATAACAAAACCAAATATAAAATAATAGTATAACGTTAGGACTATTGTTTGATGTAAATACCACTGCATTTTGCTGTCATGTAGTAAAAAAATGACACAAATAGGCTATGCAAGTTTGTTAACACCATCTGCTCTTAAATGTGTTCAAATATACGTTATTGAAAACAAAGCTGTATAACTCAGCAAAACCAGATACATCCTGAAGGAAAATGTTTGAACCAAAATACTTTCCCAAGCAGCATGGTACTGTTAGGCTGTTTCACTAACACATTATCAAAGGTTTTTCCAAAACAAACACAAATTGTTTATTAGACATGTTATTTTTTCATACACAGGGCACATTGGTTTTCAGATTTGCACTGAATGAAGAAATTTGTTTTCTGGGCATATTTTTTCAGCTGTTCAAAGAAATGTTTGTGCAGGACAGATACGCCCTGTGGGAATATTTTTATGTAATAATTGTTGGATAAGAGTTAAAGGTTAGGGTAGCAGTAAGGATTATGGTTAATCTATTCCCTGTTCCTGGTTGAAATACAAGTCCATTCAAACAATCAAGAAAATCATTCCCTGTAGACAAAAAAGCCTTTTTTCATGTTCATGTCACACAATCCAATATGCAATTTGTCTACTTCACAAATACCTGATACTTTCTTACATTTGACTGGTAACACTTGAAGAATTATGTGGTGGTTTTTCAACACGGTAAAATGATATGAAGATATGAGAAATTATATTATAGATGGTTTGATTATGTAGAATAACAGCAAAGTTTGCCTTGAGATGGGGAAGACAGAGAGAGAAACATTGCACTGTGCAGAAGTGTTAGGTGGGTATGAAGAAAATGCTATACCTGGCTATAAGTAATTTTTTTAAAAGTGAACAGAAGAATCCAAATCCATCCTATATTTGGTGTGACCACCGTTTGCCTTCAAAACAGCATCAGCATTAACTGTGTGCATGTTCACTTACCACAGTGAAGGTACTCGGCGGGTAGGTTGGCCCAAATATCTTGGAGAACTAACCACAGTAATTCTGATAATTAAGTTATTTGTTTAGTTGCTTCACCAAATGCAGCCCCAAACTTGCAAGGAACTGCCACCGTGCTTCACTGTTTCCTGCAGACAATCGTTTCTGTATCTCCAGCCCTGTGGCAAACGAACTGCTATCTGGTACAGACATATAACATTTTGACTCATTGGTCCAGAGCATCTGCAGGAATTTTTCTGCACCCCCAGTTCCAGTGTTTTCATGCATAGGTGAGTCGCTCGGCCTTGGCTCTTTGGCCGCAAGTCTTCCATGAAGACCAATTTGGACCAGACTTCTGGGTGTACCAGTAGTCCCGCTGTTTTCTGCCAATTCTGAGCTGATGGCACTGCTGGACATCTTGCAAAGGGAAGTAAGCATGATGTGTCTTTCACCTGCTGCAGTAAGTTTCCTTGGCTGACCTCTGCGGTCCTCAACGTTGCCCATTTCTATTTGCTTCTTCTAAAGAGCTTGCAAAACACATCTGGAGACCCCTGTCTGTCTTGAAATGTCTGCCTGGGAGAGACCTTGCTGATGCAATATAACTACCTTGTTGCTGTGCTCAGTCTTTCCTTGGTGTATGACTTTTGACAGTAAACTGCCTTCAGCAACCCCACCTTGTTACCTGAGTTTGGTTGTCCCTCCCCCAGTTTTATTCCTCCAACCCAGCTGTATTTGGGTCAATTGGCAACAGGTCAGTAACATAATTGGGTATGAAAAGAGCGTCCCAGAGAGGATGAGTCCCTCAGAAGATGATGAGGGGTGCACCACTCTATGAAAGACTGCAGGAGCAAATGGTGCATCAATTTGAGAATAACGTTTCTCAATGTAAAATTGCTAAGTGTTTTGGGATCTCACCATTTATGATACATAATATTATTAAAAGATTCAGAGAGTCTGGAGAAATCTCTGTACACAAGGGACATGGCTAAAAAACAATTCTGGATGGCTGTGATTGTTGGGCCCTCAGACGGTACTGCATTACAATGATTCTGTAGTGGAAATCATTGCATGGTCTCAGAAACACTTCAGAAAACCATTGTCTGTGAACACAGTGTGTCGTTGCATCCATAAATGCCTAATTACGTTCTGCACGTATAACAACAGCATGGCTCCGTAGTAAGAGTCCAGGTGCTAAACTGGCCTGCCTGCAGTCCAGACCTTTCGCCAATTCAAATCATTTGGCGCATAATAAATAGAAAATGATGACAAAGTAGAATCCAAACTGTTTAGCAGCTGCTGTTCTATACCAAGCAAGAATGGGAAGATATTTTACTTTCAAAACTACATCAATTGGTCTCCTCAGTTCCCAAATGCTTACAGAACATTGTTAAAAGAAGAGGTGATGCAACACAGTGTTAAACATGCCTTTGCCCCAACTTTTTTGAAACATGTTGATGGCATCAAATTCAAAATGGACATGTATTTTTACAAAACAATGCAACTTCTTAGTTCTCAACATATGATATTATCTCAACATATATGATATGTTGTCTTTGTACTATTTTAAATTAAATAGGGGAATGAGTGACTTGCACATCATTGCATTTAGTTTTTATTTGCATTTTACCCAGTGTCGCAACTTTTTTTAAAACAGGGTTTGAGGTTGTTTTTGAGACAACAATGTTGATCATGCCATGTGGTGTTCTGTGTCTGGCTGTACTAAATATAAGTACGTTCAATCTTTCACACTTCGTTTGGCTGGTGCCACTACTCAATGTAGCAATATATAGCTACACCAAATATCATGGGAAAATTGTTAATTCAGGGTACTATGGACACAATTATCCCACAAGTGCCATGCCAGAGTATTTTATATTATGGAAAAAAACATTTACACCTTGTAAATATTTCAATACAGTATATCTGGCTAACTGCAACTACATACATAGTCACAGTTGTAAAATTGTATTGCTACTGGTGTATCAGTTAGATAAACACCGGCATTTTAATTTCTTGAAAAAAAGCAATTGGTGGAAAATGTTTGGTTTGAATATGCACCATGTTTACCTATTCTCAATGTATACTTTACATGGGTAAAAAAATAAATAAATGAAGGCTAAGAACAGTTAAACCATTTTTAGTCTCATGGTTTGGTGTTTGCTTACACTGATAAATTAAATTGTCTATTCAAATCTTTGTCGCCTTAAATGTTGTCACAAAGTGCTTTTATAAAACACTTAGCCTAAGCCAAGAATGTATTATGATCCTAGCAACGCCTCTGCAATGCTCTTTTTTCTCATAGAGCTCCTCCAGTAACAAAAGTAACAAAAGCATTAATTCTTTATTCTGCATCAGTTTTTGATAAAAAGTAAAGAAATTGTCCAATGAGGGAGATAAGCAACTCATGAGATAGATGTTGTATGATCATCAAAAGAGAGGTCAGGGTCGAGGCAACGCCGAGGTTTCTTGCACTTTTTGGCTTAAGCCGTCAAGGATCACACAGCTGTCGAAGTTCTCAGTGAGATCTGCCAACAAAACTCTGTTTCTTGGGTCCTAAAACAAGCATTTCTGTTTTTCTTAAAAAGCTAAAAGTTCTCTGTCATTCACTTCCTAATATCTGAAACACATGCTTCCAAAGTAGCTAATTTGGGGGCATGTCCATGTGTCATAAAAATATATAACTGTGTCATCAGTATAACAGTGAAAATTAACATTCCGGATGAATCCGGATGACATCACCCAGAGGCACCATATATAGTGATAAAATGTTTGTGTTATCAGCCCTTGTCAGTAACATATTGATGCCCCTGATCTACACCATCAGTGTTATGACATGTGTCATTGTTTACATAATTTTAGCTTTCTGGTTAATTGTCAATTTAAAAATTCTGGTGCTTCTTACAAACAATAGGAATCAAAATGTTTTGCAGGTCTACAGCTAAGAGCCATAAAAGTAGCCATGGGTGAGTCAAGCTTAAACCTCTGTAAATTGGTGTTTGTCCAGCCATGAAATGAAACATCCAGCAAATGGCTCAAGTGCAATGCTGAATGTCTGAAAACAACCCCTAGCCATTTCCTCCTAGACACATAAGTGAGGCGTAAGCAATACTGCCAACAACTCATATCACCGACTTACATCTCACCATGTTTCAACAATTTCTCTCATATCTCTAACATTTTTAGACACTGGAGGGTAGAGAGATTTTGGACAGGGTTTGGGTATTATGGTAGCTCACTTGGCCTGTTACTCAGGCAATAAAATGCTTGCTTCCTCTACCCTAAGTAGAATTTTATGCAATTCTATAGGATTTAAAAGAGGGGTGAAGAGAAAGATTAAGGAATAGAGGATATGCTAAAGGAACCTATTCCTCCATTACTCACCTTTAATTGAAAGAATATTAAGGAACAAGAGTTAAGGGCCCTTCCCTCAATACAATACACTGCGTGCACAATTATTAGGCAAATCATATTTCTCAAGATTTATTTTATTTTTGAAAAATCACAATGCTTCATGTCAATCCAAAATATAATTGTACCTCAAATGTGAATGTTAAGCAAAGGAAACGTTAGTTTTGATCTTTCTCAGGAGAATTCAGAATCATTAGGAAACAATTGGTGTGCCGAATTATTAGGCAACTAATTTAAAAAGAAAATCCTAACTCACGTGTTTCTTCAAAAGATTTTAGGTAAGTGTAACAATTATGTAACACAAAATGACTATCAATAATTATTTTGTCCATTCTTCAATATTCAGTGACCAATATAACCACCCTTCTTTTCAAACACTGCCATGAGCCTTCCATCCATGGAGTCTGTCTGTTTCTTGATCTGTTTACGATCAACTTTCCCTGAAGCAGCCAAACGCTGGTCAAAGAGCCGTATTGTCGTCCCTGACTGTAAATCTCATGTTTGAGAAGGGCCCATAAATTCTCAATAGAATGCTGAGGACTTCTTCCTTTAGCACTGTTTGAAGAAAGTATCTTCCAGAAACTAGCAGTAGGTTTGGCAGTTGAATTTCAGTCTGTCTTCAACCTGAAAAGATCCATCTACCTCATCCTTAATGATAGCAGCCCATACCAGCACCCCTCCACCTGGCTTGCACCTGACTGAAGTGGTGCTGTGTGTCCATTAATGATACAGCCATGGGCCAATTCCTCTGGTCCATCAAGAGTCACTGTCATTTAATCTGTCCATAAAACCTTTGAAAAATCTGTCTTGCTTTGCACATCTATACATTTCAAATTGTATTTAGTGGTGGTCGAGTTTCAGCCATGTCTCAGTGCACTTGACACTGTACTTTTGGACACTCCAGGTAGGTTGCAGTTCTGGAATATGATAGTACTGAAGTATAATGGGTTTCAGATAGCTTCAGGTTTAATAATTTCAAGTCTTTTGCAGTTAATTTGCATTTTTTTCTTCCCCATGAATATTTTGCACCCCAGATGACGATTCACAACAATTTTTTTTAGATTTCAGTATCAATTAAATCACTCTTTGGCCCGTTTTACCTGAGGTCATGAAACTGCCTAATTATTATACACACTTTTAGATGTTATTCACTGTTGCCACACCGTCTCTCATTACACCAATACATTTTACCAGAAAATAAATAAATCCAATGAGCATTCAAGTTCATATGATTTGGAGTTGGAAAATGTGCACAGAAATAATGATAAAATCAGAATACTCACCGGCCTAATAATTGCCCACGCAGTGTATACAACTCCGGAAAAAATAAGAGACAACTGCACCATTTAATTTAATTTACAAAAAAGTTAAAGAGGAAAGTTTTGAGTGAGGAACAGACGGGTTCAATTTGCATTGGTCTCTTCATTTTAACCCTTCAGTTCCTCACTCAAAACTTTCCTTTTTCAACTTTTTTGGAAAGGAAAGAAAAAAAAGGTGTAGTGGTCTCTTAATTTGTTCCTAAGTTGTATAAGATGGTGAAGGTGTGGAACAAATTGGCATAAGAATTTGATAGCTTGAAGTGTATTTTATATTATTTCATTATTTGTATGATATTCTCAACTATGAAAATATAAATACTTGTCAGGTTGTTCTACTTTACTAAATTGCCATTGGCTTCTTGGTAGCTTTTCTGTCAGATAAAAGCCAATTAGCCGGATTTGTGACCTGAAAGGTGATTGGTTATATCTCAGCAACTTGGCAGTTGCAAATCAAAGGAGGAGGTGTTAATTGATCAAAGTGGGGTATTTTACAGTTATATTTTAATGCAATTTGTTAATGATGATGTGGGTAAAAAACTGATTCTACGTGTTTTTCAAAACAGGCTGTAAGGCACGAAAGTTGAACATTTTGAAAGTCAGTTTGTGAACCTGCAAGAGAATTATATAAAAATGTATCATTTTTTACCCTGATGTTGACCCTGATGGTGCACTCTGGTGACATCATTTAAAGAATTAACCAATTACACACATTTAGGTAGAGTTTTGTAGTTGAGATGATGGTGTAGTGGAAGGAAAAGCTAAAAGTTCAATTGTTTTTGGATTCAGAAAGACATGACCTCAAAGCACATTGCAATTAGTCTACACAGCAACTCAGAACTAAATGCAGTACAGAATAAATCATAAAAATAAGGGAAAATAGGATATATGTGGCAAAGGAAGTGCATGTGAAAGTCATTAGTTTTCTTGCCTTTGTCCTTCATTAAATATATGTCTCATAGATCTTTTGTATTCTTTCAGACTAAATTTAATCAAACTGACCATTGTATTACCTACCACACAAAATCCAATACAACCACAGAGCACACAGTGCAAAGATTTTCAGCATTGACCAAACTGTCAACAGTCTTGGTTGTAAAAAAATGTTTTCATAATCCAAATTAGGAAAAAGTAGTAGTAGTATTTTCAGCTTTTAAAAGTAAACATTTGCAAGCTTGTTCTTAATGACTCCAAAACAAAAGCACGGTACACACTATTGCAAAACACCTCCAATTCTCCGTTCCAACCACCTTGGATGGTTTTGGATTGTGGGATTGTTGGCCTGCTGTACATTGCCTTCTGTTATCTATTGGCCAACTCCCAAACATTTTCTAATTTACTTTATATAAACTAAGTGGTTTAATTTAATTTTACGCATACACGAACATGTTTTTTTAATCTAGAAAAATACTTTTTACCGGGACTCTATTTGGGCATTGCACATGGAGCTATTCGCCCCTTAACACCTGAAGCTAAGAACCATTATGCCCACTCATTGTAGTTGTTGTCATTTAAACATGAAGGAGAGCTATCATCTTTCAGGCAATGATAGCAGAATTAGAGGGTCAGTTTCAGACACAAATGTCAGAGAAGGTTTATGTTGGTGTAGAAATCGAAAAATAACGCCTGTGCTCTCAGGAAGAAACAATAGTGTTGTTAACCGCCGGCACAGCCCCTGCAGAACTTTCTCCCGGTAATTGGGAAGAAATGACGCTGACCAACTAAACCTGGGTCCCTGCTAGAGCCAACAGAGATCAGCAAGTGAAGTAGGTCCTCACTTCAGCAATAATGAATACATTAACGTCTTTGATTAAAAGGTAATCACCATGTCATGTCCTGGCTATGCCCCTAGCCATCTCTGTGCTGGGCTGGGGGCCATAGTCACAATGTGACAGAAAGAGATGCCTCTAGGCATCTCTATAGTTGTTTTTTGTTTTCTCCAACTGGAGGCAGGTGTTCATTGTTGCCTCCAGTTGGGGATCCTATTTAAGTTCAGTTCTTGACCATACCTGGGCTGGGGAATCTGACTGGTCGCAAGGCAGAAGAAGGTGACGGTGGTTGGGCATGGCTGTGGTGTGGCTGGGTCAGCGATGGGCGATTAGTAAGGGGGAGAGTGGAGCTTAGCGGTACAGGTAAGGGCAGGACAGTTAAGCATAAGGAGCGGGATAAGGGAGGTACGAAAGGGGATGGGAAAAGGTAGGACAGGGCAATGTAGGAAGAAGTGAACAAGAGATTAAAAAGTTGACAGTATGGGTAAAAGTAATGGCGAGATAGTGTGTTGCCTTGTAGGGGTACCATTGGGTATATGAATCATTTTGTGAGACCTTATGTGGCTAAGCTTTTGAGATGTTATAAATGCCAGAGGTATGGGCATGTGGTGGCTGGTTGTAGGGAGGTGAAGAGGTGTGCCAGGGTGTGGGGGAGAGCATGATTATAGGAAGTGTGGCGAAGGTGTCCAGCCAACCGGCTGTAACTGTGGGGGTGCTCATTGTGTAGCGTATGGTGGATGTGTGGAAATGAAATAGGCGGTGGAAGTACAACAAGTGAGGGAAGAGTGCAGAGTGTACTATGCGGCTTTGAGGCGAGGAGAGGCTGAGGGAGCAGGGGGAATTTAGGCAGACTGAGGTGGCGGGAAAGTGGGGAGACATTGTGGGTGTGAGTAAGAGACAACTGGTTATGTTTATTGTGGGGGCAATCAGTAGTACAGCTAGGATTGAGTCTAAAACAGAGAGGATAAGGCTTCTAGTTATAGCGGCAGAGAGGCACTTTGACAAGGTAGGGCTGACATGGGAAGAGGTACAAGCGGACCTCATTCCGCCAAGGCAGGAGACATCTATCAGTGGAACATAGTTACAGTGGGGAGAACAAGTATTTGATACACTGCTGAATTTGCAGGTTTTCCTACTTACAAAGCATGACCTCTAGTCTGTAATTTTTACCATATGTACACTTCAACTATGAGAGACGGAATCTAAAACAAAAATCCAGAAGATCACATTGTATGATTTTTAAATAATGATTTAGTATTTTATTGCATGACATAACTATTTGATACAAATATTTGTTCTCCCCACTGTATGGTGGTCATTCTGCAGTGGAATGCTCGAAGCTTGTTGGCTAATGGACAGGAGTTCAAGCAATTTCCAGTGGATGGTCCAGTGGCACCTGAAGTGATATGTATACAGGAAACATGGTTCAGGCCAAGGTTGGAGTTTGTAATACAGGGATCTGGAGAGAAGGCAGTGGGGGGAGGAGGGGGGTTGTGCCACATTTATCAGGGAGTGAATACTGTTTAGGGAGGTGGGTCAGGGTGTGGAGCTGGAGTATATTGTGATTGAGCTATGGGTAGGAGAGGGGTGCTAGTGGTTGTGAACTATTACAATCCCTGGTTGAGATTGGAACAGGGGGACCTGGAAACAGTGGGGATTTTAATGTGCACAGTACTTTGTAGGGTGGGCTGTGAACGGATGGCAAGTTCTGGAAGGGTTTATGGAAATGGCCAGCCTGGTGTGACTCTGATGGTAGTGGGACTAGGGTTGATGTCAGGACAGGGAGAAATTCGATATTGGATCTGACGTTGGCTTCCAGTGTAGTGGGAGGTTTTGGGGGCCTCGATGATAGAGAGCAATCACTACCCCATAAGGTGTACGTTAGGCTGGAGATTGGAAAAGGAGGAGGTGGTGTGGGGAGGTGGCTGTGTGATAGGGCAGATTGGAAGCGGTTCCGGGGATGAGTGAGAAGCTGATGGGTGCTGGAGAGGAGGATAGGGTGGAGGAGTGGGTGAGGGCAGCAATAGTTGGGGCGGCAATGGGGGCTGTACCGAATAGCTCTGGGAGGAGAGGGAAGAAGGCAGTCCCGTGGTGGACAGATGAGTGTGGGAAGGCAGTGAAGGACTGTAATAGGGCGCTTAGGGTGGTAAAAAGTCACACAATTTCCAGAGTCTGATTAGGTTTTAACAGAGTCAGCCCCTGCTGAGGAGAACTATTCGGCAGGCTAAGAGGGCTTGTTGGAGGGGGTTTTGTGAGTCTAATGGACGGGAAACACTGGTGGGAGAGGTATGGGGTATGATCAAGAGGATGACTGGGGTAAGGAGGGAGTAGGGTTATCTAGAGCTGGGCTATGGGGATGAGGTTGCGGTGTTGGATATACATAAGGCAGAAATGTTGGCTGAGGTGTTTGTAAAGGTCCATAGCTCTTCTAATATATCTGGGGATGAGCAACAGGGAAGGGATGGAACGATGAAGGAGTATCCTTGGGCACTGGACAGGAGGTTGGATGTAGACGGGGATTTGAATGCACTGGTTTTACATTGCCTGGGAAGGATCAGGTGTGTTATGTAATGTTGGCCCATCTCAGTGGTGGGGTGTTGGGCAAGGTTTTGGCCCTGTTTAACAGAGTGTGGGTAGAGGGGAAGCTACCAGTGGCACGGAAGGAGTCAGTGGTGGTGCCTATTAGGAAGCCTGGGAAGGATCCAACAAGCCCATCCAACTATAGGCCGATAGCACTGACATCACACCTCTGTAAAGTTATGGAATGGATGATTGTGGGGAGATTGGTGTTTTTATGGAGAGCAGGGTGTTGGTAGCTCCATATCAGAGTGGATTTAGGAAGGGAAGGGGTACTTTGGACCCTGTTCTATGTTTAGAGGCGGAGGACAGGAAGGCACAGGTGAATGGGGAGGCAGTGGTGGCTGTATTTCCTTACGTGGAGAAAGCATATGACATGTTGTAGAAGGAGGGGCATGTGTGTTGGAGGTACAATTTACAATTATTGACTTCCTGTTTGGTAGATCAATTCAGGTGAGGGTGGGGACGGCATTATCCAGGAGATTTGCTGTGGAGAATGCAACCCCTCAGGGGAGCATAATCAGTCCAGTGCTGTTTTCCATAATGATTAATGATGTTTACTGTCGGGTTCAGCAGGGTGTAGGGAGGTCGCTGTATGCTGATGATGGGGCTTTATGGAAGAGGGGTAGAAATGTGACATATGTTGTCAGGAAGGTTCAGGAAGCAGAAGATGGGGTAGAAAGATGGGCAAGACAGTGGGATTTTAGGTTTTCAGTGGAAAAGACAGAGGTGATCATTTTCACAAGGAAGAAGGTAGGTGAACGTTAAACTGCATGAGAGGACTTTGGAGAGGGTGGAGGTTTTTAGGTTTCTGGGTGTCTTCTTTGATGCCAGAATGACATGGGGTGAGTACATTGAGAGGGTGGTTGAGAGGTGTCAGAAGGTTTTGAATGTGATGCGCTGCCTGACGGGCAAATATTGGGGAGCTGGTAGGGCCGCGTTGAGGACCATGTGTGTGTCATTAGTTAGATTGGGAATGGACTATTGGTTTATTGCTGACGGGTCAGCAGCAGTGAGCATACTGGAGGGATAGAGTGCAGGCACAGGGGCTTTGGGTTTGCAATGGGGCGTCTCAGACACAACCGGTATCAGCGCTGCAGGTGGAAGTGGGGGAGATGCCATTACAGTTGAGGAGAAGGCAAATGTTGATCAATTACTTTGTTAATTTGCAGGGTCATGGGGGTTTGCACCCTACAAAAGCGGTGTTGTTGGGGTGCTGGGAACACGGTGAGGGAGTTTATGAGCTTTGGGTGGGTGGGGGATGCCCAGGCCAGAGACGTAGGTTTCGGAGGGAGGACATTTAGTCCAATGGTGGATATGCCAGTGAGACCCCCTTAGATGATTTTGCCTCCGGAGGTGGATCTTGGGATATTGGAGGCGGTGAGAGAGGATCGGTTGGGCCTCTGATTTGCCGAGTTGGTAAAGAAGTGCCTGGAGGGTGAGGACCCGAAGTGTGTAGTGGTGTTCACGGATGGATCAAAGGAGCCCAGGACATGTCGGACAGGGGCAGCTTTTGTGGTTAGCGGGGCGGGGGTGAGTGTCACTAAAACGGTTACGGATCACTTGACGGTTTACACGGCTTAACTTCTGGCGGTGCGGTTTGCATTGAGGTGGATGGAAGACACTAAGCCGGAAAGGGTCGTTATATGCTCGGATTCAAGTGAGGTGCTGGTTAGTTTGCAGTCCTTCAAGTCAACTAGGCGGCAGGACATTTTAAACAGGGCGTGGGAGACACAGAAGAGATGGGATACAGGTGTCATTCATGTGGTTTCCGGCTCATGCTGGGGTGGCTGGAAACAACGGTGCCGATAAATTGGCGAAACAGGCCCTGATGAGGGTGGTGGTGGTGTCCTCAAGCAGGGCAGAGGCTAATGTGGTTGTGTGGAAGGTGTGGCATGCGGACACCAAAGGAAGGCCCCTGTTCCAGATACAGGGTGAGATTGGGGATAGGAGGAGGGCTGTTAGGTGTAGGGTAGAGGAAGGGATTCTGACTAGATTGAGGGGAGGGCACTGTGGATTGCATGACACGCTACGCATGATGGGGAAGCATCGGACTGGGTTGTGTGGCTACTGTGGGGAAATGGTGATGGTGGATCATGTCCTGAGGCAGTGTAGGCACTATGAGAGAGAGAGGCTGGCAGGTTTTGAGGGAAGAGAGGGTGCACATTTTGGGTTTTGAAGCTAGGTCGGGGAGGCGGGTTTGGGTGCAGTGATTAAGTGTCTGTTTGTGTACCTTAAAGAAACTAGGTTGGCTGGGAGAATATAGGTCCTCCCTGAAGCTGGCCCAAACTCCTTTACAGTAGGTGGCGGTAATGCACCAATAGCATTGGATGCCAACTGCCGTTAAACTCCACAGAAGAAGGATACCTGGGGTGGAGTATTGCTTGTGCTTTCTGCTTTGCATTCCCTTTTCACCACATTAAAAGATGGATTTATTCAACCACGAGTCCTTAAATAGGTAGTTTTCAAAAGCTCAGTTTTCCTGTGAATCCACAGAACTTCCCTGACCTGGGACACAGTACATTTTTTTTGTTATCCTGTAATGCTCGACACATTCAGTAGATAGTAATGAGTTCTAAACCCACAAATTGTCAACTAGACCCGATTCCAACAAAACTACTTAAGTAGCTACTTCCTGTGCTAGGTCAGCTGATGTCGAACATAATTAATAGCTCTATCCATGCATAGCAAACTCCCTAAGAATAGTGGATAAAGACTCTTCTGAAAGAATCAAATCTGGATCCAGAAATATTAAACAGTAATCGGCCAATATCAAACCTCTCGTTTCCCTCAAAAGTAATGCCTTCCTGAAGATAAATAACATTTATGAAATGCTCCAGTCCGGTTACAAATCCCATCAAAGCACTGAGACTATACTCGTTAAGGTGATAAATGACCTAATGGCCTCATATAAAGGTTTCACAACCATTCGATTGCTGATTAATATTAGCGCTGCTGCCTTTTACACAGCTGATCACTCCCTTCTCTTGGAGATATTGGAAACCCATATTTGGCTCTGTGGACACATTGTAGCCTGGTTAAAGTCTCGGTTTAGGGACCATTACAGTTTTCACTATATACGCTGCCTCTGGGTGATGTCATCCGGAACCACAATGTCAAATTTCACTGCTACGCTCATGACGCATATGTATTTTTTTTAGAAACATCGGGAAGCCACAGTTTGCCACTATGGAATCATGCGTTTCAGATATTAGGAAGTGGATGACAGAGACCTTTAAAAGGTTTAGCCTGT
Source organism: Esox niger (assembly GCA_016801105.1). Taxonomy (NCBI): domain Eukaryota; kingdom Metazoa; phylum Chordata; class Actinopteri; order Esociformes; family Esocidae; genus Esox; species Esox niger. The sequence continues at coordinate 15,473 of JACXGJ010006218.1, forward strand.
TTTAGGACCAAAGATACCAAGAGTTTTTTTCACAATCTCACAGTGAACCTCAACTAAATCCACTATTTGTTTTTCTACACTGGCTGCCTGTTAGGGTTGATTTAAAAGTTCTCCCATAGTGCTCCACTACTGTTGAATTATATACCAACTACGGTAAGAAATGCAGACTGCAAACTTTCAAGTGTCTGCTAAATTATTATTTAGTGTAGTCTGGCCCAGGGGTGTGAAGGTAAACAAAAAGGCTTGATACTGTCCACCCTTGCTGTCTTGCCAGGAGGGCTCTCATCTCCAGTGGGATGCCTTCTTTCCAGTGCCATTCAGGAGCCAAGTCACTGGCTTGCTCTTGTCTCTCCGATGTGCCGTTTAAGCAATTAGAGTGACCTCTGTTGGCAATACTCGGCCCTCATTCTAGGTGGTTGTGCCAGGGGAGTAGGGTCAGTTCTCCTTCTCAATTTTAAATCCTTGTATATCTGTGCGTTCTCCAAAGTTTCCTTTTCCCCTGCTCCGTTTAAATTCCGGAGAACTCCGGAGAACACGGCTTGAAAGACTTGTTGATGTCCCTGACCAAAGTCCTCCTGGTTGTGTTGCACTTCAAAACGATACCTGATGATACCAGCTGCCACTCTGCTGACCACCCCACTCAACTTTGTCCCTGTCCTTGTCCATTTGGTCTTGCATCTGACCTGGATTAGGTTTTATATATTCAGGACACAGCCCACATGCATTTATTAATTATTACAGCTTAAATTGTTCACCCAGTACAGCCAGAAGTCATTCCACCGAGCCGGGTTTCTTCCCATACTTCGGCTGCTTTTAGGGAGTTTTTCAAGCCAGTGCTTCAACAGCCTTTGCTTCAATACTGTTGTTGCTTGCTTCTTGGGGTTTCAGGCTGGGTGTTTTTGTAGAAGCAATTTGTGACAACTGCTGATGTAAAAAGAGCTTTAGAAATACATTTGATTGATAGATTCCAAAGAGCAAGTAAAAAAGTATTTTGGGTGGTCGAGGCGCTAATCTTTCAAAATCCTATAAAGAACATGTGAAAGAAGTTTAAACTGAAAAGAGGCTTTTATCATCGGCTTTTATCTTCTTTCTATACAAAACACTACCGTAATGGCAGCTGATTCTGTGCCTTATTCAGTTCTAAGGTTTATCACCTAGTGTATGACGCATCATTGTAAGGTTTATAGTGCTGTTGACTTGTCACAGCTGTGCAATCATACCTCAGGAATTAAATTCATATGGAACTATTTAGCAAACTCCATAAATGTTCAGTACAATGAACATAAATCAGTGCAAAAACTATGACTACGAAATCCCCAGCACTATTTGCCCTTAAAAGCAGAAAAACTTCTCTAAACAAAATAATTCCTCCCAAAAATCATTTTGCATTCCGATGGAGTCAAACTCCCAATCATCATACTAAACATTATCACGTTTTCCTAAATAGTTAAATATGCACATGATTCCTGAAATGATTTTAAGTAGGTTTTCACAAATTTTATGTTGGCTTACACACTGGTATATAATATTGAGAAGTGCATTTAAAAAAAAAGAAATACCAGCTATGATCACACTCACTACTAGTTGTTCCTAAAATAAGAATCTGAAATGTAAAAAAGTATTTGAATCTCCAAGATGGTGTAAACACAGCTCGGGAAGGGGTTAAATTAAGAGACCACTGCAAATTGAACGCTTCTGTTCCTCATTCAAAACTTTCCATTTGAACTTTTTTGGAACAGTATGTTTGTTTGCTATTACTGCTACTGTCTGAAATACTGTGATGCTCCCCCTCTCCACTGAGATCTCAGTCAGAGTGAGACAACCTGTATAAAGGTTCAATAAAAAAAATTTGCTCTTTGACGCTGGATATCTGTAAAAGAACTTTGTGACAACGTCTGACGTTAAAAGGGCTAGATAAAATGAAGTGATTGATTAGGATCCACATTAGTCCTTGCAAAGCCAGCTGCTCAGTAATAATGAACAACATAAAAATAAAATGTATAATTTATATTCATGTCTGGGTATTTTCACATCTCCTGTTATGCTGCTAGATGTTCTTTGATAGTTTTGTATTGCTAGTTTGAGTTGCCTGAGGTGGCAGAGTGTTCCATGTTGCCATGGCATTATTTAGTGCTGTGTACCTACCAGCTTCTGTTCTGTACTTTGGGACTTTGAGACCTCTGGTTACTGATGCGTTTCTGAACTGCAAGCTTCTAAATGAATGCAGTGATTATAAAATTCCAATAGCATTTGTCTGTTCTCATAAAGATCCTTAAATGTTCTTTTACGTTTCTAAGACAAATTACTTTCACAGAATGTTCTTAGAATTATTGCCTGAAAGTAATTGTCATATGACCCAAAAGTGTACCTTTAGGGAATATAGCAAGTTTGGTAAGGTAGAATGACAGGCTTGTGAAAATGAAAATCTTTCTCAGTTAAAAGACGCTCTTACCTAAAGCAATTTACAGTAAGTGCATACATTTCAATTAAGCCAGCTGTTAACCACACATAGTGGAGGACAACAACATTATTAGGAAAACTTACAATAGGCAGCAGGTGGTAGTGCAACTTTTTTAGGTAGACCTGATACTTCTTGCTTGTATCAGGTCTACCTATCAGGTCTACCACAGGGGCTTCCTAAACCAGACGCTCACCTCTATAATATAATATGTCCTCCTCCTATTCATAGTCACACGTGGTAAATTTGGTGTAATACACTTTTTCTGTAACCTGCCAGAAGGATCCACAAGAAAAAAATGAATGTCTAATCATTTGTTTAAAGACAAAAACATTTATTGACCTTTTATATTTCCATATACATTAGATCATTTTTATGTTCTGCCTGCAGCCCAACAGTCAGAACATATTTTGGCTCAGCAAGCCCCAGAATTTGGACTGTATTTAAACTGTATTTTGAACTATGTTTTGACCGATTAGATTATTTTCAATAGTCAAGGAATTAATGTAACATATACATTTATTATATAAAGAACGTATTACAATTAAAGTACCAGTATTAAGGATATACGTTCTTTGGAAATTTGAGACATTGTAAGTACAAATAAACATGCAGAAGTGAGAAAAATGCATGAGACCTTTCCCTAACCTCAGTCTAGTTTACATCCTAAAACTGAAGTTGTTGGGGTTGGTTAACTTACCTCAAGAAAACCAAAACAGTCCTGTAGAATAGAGCCCTTATCAATTAGGGACACATTCCGATCAGTTCTGGGGCCATTTCAGTGGTGTTACCTCGAGAGTCAAGCCAGCTAGACAATTTAAAGCACCCCTGTTGTCCCTACATTCAACACTTACAGAAACTTCTGTTAACCATTAACATTCATATGATAGCCTCCTTGGAAAGAAGGAATTAAAGGAATAAATGTCTTTACTAAATAATGAAGAATTTAATTATTTAATATGGAAATAAACATAGAGCAGACTTTTTTCCGTTCCTTCAAAGGCCACAAATAATTCAGGTGCAACTGTGTTTGTATTCAGAATAAAATTTAACTTGACTAATCCTCAGTAATTAGTAAAAAAAAAATCAAAAAACACTTCAGAGCAATGGACAAAATCTGTCAAATCCTTTTGAACATTTTGAGTAACAACTTCTGTTCGCTGGGATGTTAGTGACTATGGCAACGGAGATACATGCCATGAATAGAATATTAATGACCATGGCAACGATGGGACTGAGTGACGAAGGTGCAATCCATGAATAGGAACAAACATTTTTTATTGGTTTTGTGTGGGGAAAATAACAACAAAATTGTACTTGGTCAAACCCTTTCCTTTTATTGATTTGCAATAGCACTGATAGCTGGCTGGTTGGCTGGCTGTTGGAACCATAAAAGGCAGCTTTTTATTACACACCTGGAATCATTTTGGCTTGTTATATGTCGTGGAGCTTCACACCCTAGAGGGGCTTTAGCTCCTAGTGGTTTACCCTAGCCGCGTCAGTGGTAGTAATGAAAACATATTATGTAAGATGCAACAGCAAATCAGGTCATGCCTGCCCCTATATAGGATCCCAGAGAACACCCTCCCTTTTTATTCAGCAGATTACTAACTTCCTTTGTTTCAGTCTAAGAATTTTTGTTGCTGGCATTCTTAAGTTCGACGTCTTCACATGAAGTTGTTCGCCACCACATGCCGTTGTGCCAACCTGTCACCAGGTCAGGACACTCACTCATCTCTGGTTGTGGGTGTGAGCCCACCTCAACTCCCTGACGACGGCTCACATTCTGGGCTGCCTGAATGTGGGTCCGCCTGGATGTGGGCGTCTCCACCCAGACATCGTCTCCCTCATTTGGCGGAGCTTTGGGGAGGCCCAAGTGGACCTATTCGTGTCCAGACAGAACGACTGTGGTTCTCGCTCTCCCGGATGGATTGCCCCCCTCTGGGTGTGGACACGTTTGCGCACCGTCTCTGGCCTTGGGCTCTCTTACGCATTTTCCACGGCACTGCATTACGCGTCTGCTGGCTAGGGTCGAGTAGCCCGCGGCTACTTGGTATCCAGAAATTATCCAGTTGCTGGCTCCGTTCTGACAGGACGTGCTGTCCCAAGCGGAGGGCTCGATTCTACACCCTCCATCACTATCAGGGACTCTCAGGGTCTGGCTGCTGTGGTGGTCCGCACCATCCAGGGTGATAGGGCAGCACCAACAGCCAAAGTATATTCCACTTGTTGTGTCGTGGTGCGGTCAGAGGTCCTTGGACCCTTCTTGTTGTCCTGTGTAGGAGATTCTGACATTCCTGCAGTATCTCTTGGATATGGATAGGTTGCCTTCAACCATCCGTGGATACGTATTAGCATTTTGGGATGTCATAAGGGCTTTGCTGGAAACACTGTTTTCAGCCACCCTCTCTTCCGTCGTTTTCTTTTGGATACACGCCGCCTGCACCCTGTGGCCAGGGTGGGCACTCCGCAATGGCTGGGCGCTCCGCAATGGCTGGGCGCTCCGCAATGGCTGGGCGCTGCGTGCGAGGGACGAGAGGCTCCACTGTCTGTGGCCTGTCTGTGCTCTCGCTCTGTACGTAGAGCGCACCTGGTCCATCAGACTGACTCCCAATTGTTTATTCGTTATTCAGATTCCCGGTCGGGTCGTCCGCTTTCTAAACAGTCCCTCCTACTGGCTTTGACTGCATAGCCTTGGCCTACGGGGTGTCTGGCTCGGTCATTCCAGGGGGTCTTTGTGCACACTCCAGGTGGGGTGCTGCAGCCTCCTCTGCTCTTTTCCATGGGATTGGAGTGGATGACATTTGAGCCACGGCGAATATGAAAATAAATAGATGAGTCTGTGCTAAGAAAATAAAATTAACAGGCTTATTAAAGAACAGGTCATGAGGAGCACGACACAAATTGAAAGCAAGCCATAGAACAATGTGATCTCTGTGAGTTAAAATACATTACGTAGTTAGTAACCTTTTGGTTCCTAACCCAGTAGTCCTAGATACGAAGCTTCATGTGTCTAGCTGCTTTCATTTAATCAGACCAATTCTTAAAATAAATACGCACTAATTACCAATACGATTATCTTTGTAAAACGCCTTTTGTGATGGGTCAAAGAACCAATTAGTGATAAAAAAATATCATATTTGTGGTTCCACCTGAATGTGCTCCATTTGCGACAGCGGATGTCAATTATGACAACCTACCAGGACAAACATTTTTAATGAGAAAATGAAAAGGAAGATACTGCATGAAAGAGAATAGAGAGTGAGAGAGAGAGAAAGGGGTTCATGAATCATCCATATACCCTCAGTGAGCTTGTCATTTTCTCATTCTCCCATTGAATATCCCAAAGAGCGCAACAAACACTTCAGATGAAGGACCTGGCTTTGTTTAACAGATGACTGAGGTGCATTGCGCATTAGCTGGATTTGATGTGAACAGAGGTTGTGCACTCACAGGTGTGTGGGCTGTGTGTCAATGGCACTCTATTCTAAAGAGGATGGACAAAATAACAGAAATATCTAACAATATATCAAAACCAAGTACCGATTTAGAAGTAGAATCTGTCTGATTTTTACAGTTAGCATCAAGAATTGCGGGCTGAAGGCATCCTTTGGCTTTCTCTGAATGTAAAACATACATTACATGCCCTGGTGAATGATTAACATATGTCTTAGGGTGCCATTTAGGACACAGCATCAACTTGCTGTACACTAATATTGTGTAAATTATATTCTGTGAAATTGGCAAATGGTTTAATTTCCTGTAGATTAAATGGTTGGAGACAATATGCTGCGGTTGGTGCTGTTGAATCTCCAGTTCGGGGCACTTTTTGTGGACTACCTATTTAAACCCTATGCCACTGGGCATTACATCATGTTTCTGTAGTCACTCAAGATCTAATGGATCTGGCTAGTTTCTTCTCCGGCCATCATATCATCATGGCCACTTAATCATCTTCAGCAGGGGTGCCGTAAAAATTTGTGGGCACCATGTTAAGACTACAATTTGCCACCCCCCCCCTCCCAGGAATGTGACAGCCCTGGGTAGTCATTAATGAACTGTTCACATCACATTTAAACAAGTAATAATGATCTGTGATATGTGTTTAAGTCGGCAAAGTTTGAAAATGTCATTGCCCTCTTCTCTTTCATCATCTTCCTGTGCACTCTCTGATATAAAGGACAGATCCCAAGCATGAATCTACAAGCAGGGAGCATAACGTATTGTGAATCTTAGATTGATATTAGCCTCTTAACCTGCTTATAGTCAAACAGACGGTAAAACAGGCTTCTTGATGTTTGTATTGCTAAGCTTCATTCTGTTGAAACTGCTACAAATGATTGCTTGGAATGACTTTAAGTTGACACTGTGCGCTCACCTGGTCTCGCTTAGAGTCAGGAGTCACTCCACTCTTCTCCTGTTAGACTTATACCCACTTTATGGATCATAATATTATTTTGCACAATATATATTTTTTTTTTAATCAAACCATTTCTTATTAATTTCATTCTTATTAACTTCATTAATTGTTCTGCACTCAGATGAGGTAAAATGTACCTATAACCTGCTCCCAAGCAATATTTTTCTCTTATTTGTCAAGCCATTGCTGAGGGACCCATAATGTTGTTTTGCTTCCACTTTGGTGCTCAAATGTTCTATTTCTGCATCCAAATCTTTGTTTTCTTAGATTGGAAAATTGGTGACTGCTTTAAAGGAAAGATTTGTGAACATAAATGGTCATTTAGAACAATCCAAATATCCATAAGAATGTCACAAATGTCAGCAAGATGTGGAATTCAGTAGTAGTGGAAAAATGTCCATGCCCATCCTGTAACCATCTTACTTCTTACGGTACTCTTTTTGTTTGCACAGTTCACCAGCTTGTTGGATATAATGACTTTTACATGCTTGTATGACACAGAAATGCAGATCTGTTGAAGTAGCCTCTCTATTCACTATTTTCCAACATCATCTCAAAAGCTGCTCCAATCTATATCCCCATTAAATACTTTCATTGTAGAACTATTGTTTCACTACTCATTTGTGCAATATATATTTATATAAAATATATAATTGCAAACATTAATATTCACACTAATACATTATTAGTTGAGGTCTTGTAAAATTCCTCAATTAGGGTTGAGCATGTACAGTATAGCTACCACTTGAACTCACTTAATCAACTGCTAATGGCAGGGGCAGAATTTATTCTGAAGTGTATGAAAACATTTGTCTGTGAAGTACTGCCTCCAAAATCATTGAAGGTGTTTTCGTCATAAAGCATGACAATGACCCCAAACATAATTTCATAGAAACTAAATGGTTTTATGGGGCAAAATGTGAACCATTGTAACTGGAGAAGTCAGTCTCTGGATATAAATCAAATTGAAACTGAAGACAGCTGCAGTCCAGGCTTGACAGAGCCTAACGAGAGAAAATACCCAGCATCTGGTGGGGTCAACGGGTCTTAGACTTCAGGCAGATATTGCATGCAAAGGATATGTGACAAAATACTAAGCAAGTGCCTATTGCAGTTTTTGATTTAAACATAATGTGTTCCATTTTGCCAAAAGGTGTTTGCTCATCTGTCTATAGAACTTTGTTCAAAACTCTTAAGGTGCTTTTGGCAAACTCGAGATGAGCATTCATGTTTTTCTAAGTGAGCAGTGATTTAAAAGTTGCTACTTTGCCATGAATCTAATTTTAGCACACCATCTGTTTCTGATGGTGGACACTGGCCTTAGCAGTGGGAAGAAAGGACTCCAGATAACTGGAGGTCGTTTTGGGGCCTTTGTTCCTTTCTGGATTATTATACCTTGCTCTTTGAAAGATTATGTCAGGATGGCCACTGCTGGGAAGACTCAATTCAGTCCCAAACATGGTCTATTTAGAGAAAATTGCTGGGGATTAGTCACTAGGGGCCAGGACCCTGGTCATTGCCTTGTAAGCCTTTCCAGACTGTTAGGCATCCACTAGTTGTTCAGTTTTTATACTGACTGTGGCATGTTGCTATTGAACCTGTGATGACAACCGTAATCTAATGACAAGAACAAAAGTTTGATTTAAATTGGTTGAAATCATGTTCGATTTTCATTTACCAAAGTATTCAAACACCTGATCCCCATAATTCCTTGTACTGGGTTGAATTAACTAGCGACACAATAGCATTAGCATATTTGAATACCTACCACACAAAGCAAATGAAACAGGCTCTTAGGTTTGGTGTAATTTTTTCTTCTCAGTCTCCCTCTATAATATGAATACAACCCATAATATCAGTTCTATGAGAAATGTAAGCTGCAAGCAGCATGAAGCGTTTCGTCATTCAGCTAGTATTGGCCATATTGCACCACTTGTGTGCTGAGAAATGCCTCACCCGTTTGCCCGGTCTGCACCACAGCAGCATTGGAGGTAGTGTCTCTGTAGTGCAAGGGTCCTTACCATTGAAGAGGCAGTGAAAACTAGAGATATCTATGTCTAGGAGTAGCAAGGATCTTATCGCCTCAGTGAAGACCATCCCTCTCGGCAGCAGGTCCAAGGGCAGCTCCACATCACTGGAAGGGAAACCTGCTTCTTTGTAATGTTGACCACCTAAGACTAACTTTCTATGTTGAAAAATAAAAGTGAATGGCCTACTAACATTTTGCAAAGATTTCTTCCATGGTGAATTTGGAATGAATCTTTTATTTAGCTAACGCAAGCAAAATAAAAAAGATGGCATAAAGCGCTGTGTTACTTAGTTGTGTTAGCATCTGAGTTTGGCTAATTCATATTTACACTTTAGCTGAACTTCACATTTGTGTATATTATTGCATGGAATATGTGTGTGATTGTCTTTTGAAATGTTACATTTTAGATACCTGGTGGCGTTTGAGGTAAATTAACATTATTCTATATGCTGGATAAAACTGGGTTTCATTTAGGAATTTATGAGAACAATTAGGTGTAAATGATTTGTTTTCACAATCTGAGAAATGTAGTTGTGTGAAAAATTCAGGGGTGATGTACAAGTGGAGTTGGTCCTGGTTGAAACTGAATGCAAAGATAGACAGTGCTGCACTCCAATCTTATTCAAAAAGGTGAACAAGCCAGGCTATTATCATTGTAGCTTCTTTTGTAAGGATGTCAATTATGGGTACAAGGGCTCTTCCAGATCACTGCCAATCAGATAAACATACAAAAACAAAACAATGTAATGCCAGCAAGACAGACGGTAGCAAGAGAGGGCACTGAAAGGATGAGAGACAAGGTGCAGGTACCAGTAAAAGAACAGTAAATGTTGAGGTGAGTCCAAGACAGACCATACTCTACAAAAGCAGACCATACTATACATAGAGACCCTCAAGAGCATCTATAAGGGCCACAATGGTAGCAATAGGACAAATGCCAGAATCCATTGGTTATATTTTTTTAAAGATCTAACTATTGTTGTTTGCCTATTGAAGTGTTGTTGATTTTACAGAAGAGTTAACCACCATAACATTACATCTGAAGGCCATTTTAGAACTCAATGCAGCCTACATTATTTGTAACCAAAAATAAAATTTAGAAATCTGTCTCATAAATGACACAAATAGACAAGCACCAGAAGAAAGGAGTCGTGAAGAAGATCTGGTTTGATAGGGTCAAGCATGTACCTTGGTGTGATTCACATCTTGAAAAAGTATGAACTGGTGTTTCAGGTGGGTATTTTCACATTTTAATGATCATTTAATGAAAAAATATACAAAATTCTGTAGGCCTGTTCTCTTTACGTCTCATCAATCATGTGATTAACCTCTGGTTTTAAAATGGATGAAATAGCATTTACAATTATACAAACCCTTCCCTACAAGCTACATGACAAGTATGCTCCTGTAAGGCTGAGCATTTTCACACCACTTGTGGAGATGGATTCCACTGAAAAGATGCTGCTATCCAGTATTATATGTTAGACCAGTGGGTAAAATGACTAAGACTGAGAATCTAGGACACACTGTTAGTAAATGTTTAAGGAGACACCTTTTCTGTTAAACTAAAATGTTTGCATAAACAAAATGTATGTTAGAAACATGTGCGATAATGATATTTTTTTAATCACACAGCATTATTCCAGAATTATTCTAAGGTCTAATTTGTTAAATAAAACCATTTGCATTAATGTTTTCTATTCATATATTTATTCATGACATCTTTCCTGAGTTATATTTTTTACCGGTCTCCCTGCTTCTTCCGTTTTCTCAGATATGTAATGAGCATATTACTTTTGCATCTAATCTCAGTTGAATTGACAACCAGCTAACTCTGCTTTCATTGGGTAGCCACTAGGTTTTCTTGAGTCAAGGCTCTGACAGCTTGAACACAGTGATGCGTTAGCCCTTGTGACTGGGACATGGGTCTTTATGTGCTTTCGGTTTAAGAAATCCCTGCCAAGTGTTGTTTTCATTGACCCAGAGGCCTACTTTCAATAAACATGAAAAGTGAAAGAAACCATTGTTTGGCCAACAAAAACATTTATTTAAGAGCTTTATCTAAATGTACAATAACTCAACAAAAATGAATTGTAGATACTCTGAGTGGAATGGTCAATTTATCCCAGGGAGGGCTTAAGGGTTCTGTGGAGTTGTAACTCTAAGCCCCATTGGATGAAAATGTTGGATAAATTGTTGAAATTTAAATGAGGAACAGAAAGGAGTTGTAGCACATTGTGAACTAATTGTAAGTCTGAGGATATTGGCTAAACACTGTCTGGGAAACAAAATATCTAGAGCAGGCCTATGCAAACCTCTTCTCTGAGACCAGCAGCCATTTCATGTTTTATTTTCTATCACTAGCAGGCTTGATTTAATTTGGAGACTGATCAGGGAAGAACATTGGTCTGTGCTGCAACAAAAATTTGAGACTTCTGCTGGTCCTAGAGGGCAGGTTTGAAAACTCCTTATCTAAAGGGCCCCTTGGATATATACATGTGCCCGTTTACTTCGTCATGACTGTTAGCTTGGATGATGCTAATAACGTTAATTACAGACTGGGACAGAGCTCAATAAGGGATAGTTTTTTAAAAATGACTCCATATCTTTTCAGGATTACTTTTGGTGAGTGGACTTTCCCCTCACCCCACCACTTTGCAGCTATCACTCTTCTGTAAACGCTTTCCCCATGATTTTGGAGTGTCTCTCTGGGAAATTTCCAAGATTTACCACTTTGTGGCCAGGCTGTTGCTCCTAAACCAGTGTTTCGCATCCCTGTTCCTGGAGCTCAAAAACATGCAGGGCAAGGGGGTACCCAGGAGTAGGGTTGAGAAACACTGTCCTAGACGCTTCCACATCCAAATTTCACAAACTGACTTGTGGTAAAGGTGGCATCCTATAACAATGCATCATTTCAAGTCATTGACCTCTTTAGTACCACCCATTGTACTACCGCTGTTGTGTCATGGCTATGTGCTGGATTTTATGCACCTGTGAGCAATGGGTGTGGCTGAAACATCTAAACATCTGAATGTTTCAAAACTCCCATTTTGGCTGGATGTAATGTGAGTTACCCCAGAGAAACAGAACCTAATGCCAAAACCTCCTATGGAAAAAAACCTAGGAGTTCAAATATATGAAACATGCAATGTTGCATGGGGAGATCCTATCCATCAATCATTAATGGGACAATTCCATTTGGGGGCACTTGCAAGGGTGGTTTGTATAATTTGTTTCACACAATTTGTCTGAATGAGTGCATGAATGAGATTTTCACATTCAACACGACACTCTAGCATGTTAGTATTCTCTTCCATCTCAAGAAATATAAGCATGCAGTACAACAGAATTTAAAACTGATAAAACACTAACACATAAATACAGGCACATTTTTATTCAAAATGTATCTTTGATAACTCTGTTAATCATCCTATGTCTTTAATGTCTATGTTTTTGTCACATTTATTTAACTTGGAAAGTTCTGATTCTGTGTTATGTCCTTTTTGTTAAGTGTTGGATCCCAGGAAGACTTGCAGTTGCCATGGCATCAGCTAATGTGGATCCAAATTGACAAATAAACAGACATTTGTGATCTCACAAGAAACTCCAGTACAAGATAGAGAAAATACATTTATATACTATATTTACTTACTGTAATTAAAGGATCAAATCAAATAATTTTACAGTGATGACATTTTGATACACAGTGCTGAACAGGTCTAATATTGTTTACTCTGCCTCTCAAGCCCTTGGCCTCTTTTGAAAATGTTTATTATTTTTCAGATTATAAGATGAATTTGTCTAATTATATCCACATTACATTAAATGCAATAGACAAAGTTCTGAATGCATCATCTGTATTTGTCAGATAATATTGTGACTTTGTGTGGTCCCTAGTACATATTTTAGAGGACAGGTTTTTGTATTTTGTTTTAACATGTAAATACTAAACTTTCTATTTGTTTAAGGATATCAATAACAATTAACAATTAGCCTTTTCTGCTGTTAAATAAAGACATCTGTGATACATATGGGTTCAATTAGAATCAATATTTAGTTTATTAGATTGCCTGATAACAACTGATTATTATAGAATAATATTTTGAAATAACTCTTTCACTTTCCTACAATGAGCTCAACGAAACATACAATATATATACGGAAGAACATCTTCAACTAACAGGGACTTCGATCTTTCAAAGATATGAAGGACTCCTATTCTTATCCAGGCTATTCATGTTGCTCAAACTATTTACATCTCTGAAAACCTTTATGTTGTTTCATTAGATGTACAGTATATTGAGGTTCTCGCTTTTTTGTAAAGTCTATTTTTGGCACTTGAATGTCTGGAGTATTGTCCATAGTTGGTAAAAACAACAACAGACAGGTTGGTAAATGGGTATACTCTCTGCTTTAACATAAGAGTCCTTTCATCCATATAGCCTAAACCATTTAGAAATGGTAGCACAATTTTCAAACAGTCCCCTCATTTCATATATGATACCATAAATACAGTATTTGGACAATTGGGTTCAAAGCTGTTTCTTATTAGGCATGTGTGTAACCTTCAGCATTACAGCAAGCACATGAAAGCTGTATATGTCTACTTTTAAGCCTAGGCTTGGCATTTGCATTTGGAGTCTGTAGCTGTTGTTTGACAACACAAGGACCAAATAAAAACCAAGTCATATCATACTGGCCATCATGACACTAGCTTTCACTCACTTACAGTCGTACTTGCCAAAGTTTCTTTGAGACCATAAATTAGTTCTTAATGCAAGCAAAATAAGTACCATTTACTTGACTTCATGATTCTGATTTGAACGACCTTGTAATTACCAGCATTGATGGCTCACAAATGAAGCGAGTCCTTGCATATCCATTTCTTGGCATTTGAAATGACGACAAGATCTTTAAAAATGATTAAACTGGTGATGAGGATAGAGTGCAGCATTCACGTTTATTTTATAAGGCAATTCGGCAATGTATATATTGCTTCACTACGGTACTGAAAAAACAATAATTGGCTGATTGGCTCTGGAGGTCCAGTGGGTTTATGCCCGGAGGGACAGATTTAGGTTTTCATAACCCTTGGTCATGGAATACCGTGCAAACAACCCTAAAATTTGATTAATTTAGGGAGCTTATATCCCTTCATTGATTTAGATCATTGTTTGAAGGGGAAATCTGTGATAATTGCTTTGATTAACTGTATGCATTATTACTGTTGAGTTTTAATTATTTTTGTTAGGGTCTTGATTTCCCCATTCTAAATCAAATTTCAAATGGAGACAAAATATTAGGCACTAAAATAACCGACTACACTTGTTACATTAACATGATGAAAGAAACCATTCTTAATCTCAGCAATATCCAACCTGGTAGTGTAATGAATGAGTCAAGGCAGAGGTAGGCTGGTTCCAGACATGGAGCGTGAGTGGATGCTTTGTAGAAATAACACCAGACGAGGACAGGGCAAAAAGGCACAGTCAGAGAGAAAAGGGTTCAAACTGAAGGTCCAAAACAACGAGAGGCAAATGATACAGAATCACAGGGCTAGGGCTGATTTGAGAAGATAACACGGCTGAGGTCAAACACGGAAGATCAATGCAAAAGTAGCACGCAAAACTAGCGAAAACCAAAGACTCAGTGTGTAACAGTTACTTCTCAAGGGCTAGGGAGAATCGAACAGAACTAAATTTGGACACAAACCAAACACAGGGTAATTGGGATGTGGGACTGGGATGCATTCAGATGTAGTGGAGAGTGGGTTGTGGGAGTGAAGGTGCAGATCCAAGGCGGAAGAGGGCGTCACATGAAGACAACAAAAGGATTTATAAACCTGAAACTTACTGTTGTCATGCTGTAATTTCAAGGTAAGTAATCTAATCAAAAAATGCATGAAATAAATAAATTTCAAACAAATACTCATTTATTATATTGGCCAGGCAGGAGAAAATGCCACCTTTAGGCAAATCGGTAGAGGGATTTCACAAAGACAGTAGTGACAGACAGAAGACACATGGAACTAATTTGGGCCAGCACAGCACCAACAACAAATCTAAAATAAAGCATATAGAGACAACACTAAGCCGCAATTGATAAATTGCAGACAACACTGCATGACAACTATTTTTTTATTGAACTTTAAGTTAAGCGCATAAAACACCAATTCTCATTTTCCAGGAAGACATGGCAGAAGGCATTCAAATAAAAGAGAGTGCAAAGTACAACATACATAATAACAAAAAAGAATATGTATAATTACAGATGCATACAGTGGGGAGAACAAGTATGTGATACACTGCGATTTGGCAGGTTTTCCTACTTACAAAGCATGTAAAGATCTGTAAAATGCAAATTAATTATTTAAAAATCATACAATGTGATTTTCTGGATTTTGGTTTTAGAGTCCATATCTCACAGTTGATGTGTACCTTTTAAAAAATACAGACCTGTGATGGTGAGGTGACGGACAGCTCCGTCATCTCCTGCTTTTCCTGGTCTTCCCAGTGTTCATGAACTCATTCCGGTCTCCTTCATTTGTCTTGTCTCCAACTGTCACTCACACCAGGTCCCAATTAAGTCATCAGAATGTGTTTAAATGTTTCTCCTCTGCTCCCCTCATTTGTCGGTCATTGTTCCATGTTGCAGTGTCCTGTTGTTAGTGGTGAGTTTTAGTTTTTCCTGTTAGCGTTATATCAGTTATTATCAAGTGCTCTGTGTTTCTTTGCAAATAAAAATGGCATCAACTGCAACTCTTGCCTGGGCCTGGTCTGTCTGCTCCACTACACCCCGATTGTGACAAGATCTTTACATGCTTTGTAAGTAGGAAAACCTGCAAAATCAGCAGTATATCATATACTTCTTCTCCCCACTGTATGCAGTACATTAAAATAAATACATTAGGACAAATGTACATAGTGGAACACAATATTTAGCAGGTGAAGCTAGTTCATTGTTTTAAGGAGTAACAAGAGATAAGCCTCTCAATCTTTGGGATTCTTTGAAATTCATTAAAGTCATTGATAGCAGCAAACTGAATGTGTATCAACCAATGGCTTCAGGAGTAGCCAGAGTGAAATAGGTTACTTGAGTAGCAGATGCCAAGATGAGTTAAGCAAGAGAGGACATTTACCTAAAAGGGACTTATAAATACATGGATACAAAAGATTCTGGCCTTGACAATGAAGGGAGGGACGATTTACCAAAGTATGAAGGTCCCAGTGACTAGTGTAAGAGGTTACAAAGAAGATGGAAGTGTGGTAAATTACATCTAACTTATGGAGCGGTCTGTAGCATCCAAACCCAGGTGACTCATTAGGCCCAATTATATGGATCCAATTTTAGTTGTTCCTTGTCAGAAACTCATTAACTGGTATTAGCCATCAGGAGAAATGGGGGTGTTATTATGGAGGCTGTGCAGGGAGTAGACAGACTTGTACAGGCAGCAATAGTAGAAAGGGAATTTGAATGCAACAGCCAGCCCTAAGAATGTGACAATTGAAAGTCAACATGGAGTCTCATGGATTTTTAAGTATTGCAGAACTTTTTAGGATCAGAACCCCGAATGCATTACCATAAAAAAACCTGATTGCACCAATTCCTTGCTTCCCTGAAAAGTTACCCATCAGAGTTGTTCTTGGAGGGCAAAGGTTTGTGACAAAACAGGTGTTTACATAAAAATGGGCTGTGTTTTTGATAAGAACTTTCTTGATAATTAAATGTTACAGCTTTTAGGTCACGTAAGAAGGCCTGCCCAATAAAGTGTTTTAATTGGCATTGTACACTTACCCGAGGAAGCGGTTTGACAGAGGTGCTAATGTGGACCCAAGTGATAGTACAGCGGACGCTTAAGTCTTGGCAGAGTTTCAAAGATGTGGGTAGAATCAAGTGGAAGATGAACAATACAAAACAATTTAAGAGTATCTAGTTAAAGTTATACATTTGGCAGATTGAGCATTTCCCAGTGGAGATCACAATTATAGACACTGTGAGGAGAGCTAAAGGGCAATAGGAGCAGAGGGAGGTCTGTAGCAGACAGCAATGGTGAGAATGTTTTATTGATAGTTTCACCAGCTGCAGCTCAAACTGTTTACAGATTTAGAGAAAACGGCTGAGCACTGCAGATTCTCATTACAATACATCGCCACCCCTCCAGACTTGTTTGACAGAATAAGGTATAACCATGAAAGCCTCCAAGTTTTAATGTGATTTTCAAAGCCAAGATTCCGAGATGGCAGAATAAAAACGTACACTGCAAAAACACAGACCAGGCAGCCGACAATTCATATAGTTCAGCTGGGCACAGACATGTTTAGACAATAGGCAAGACCACAACAGGACATAGCAAGACTACTGGCGTATTACGCTAAGCACTTACAGGTATCAGTAAACATGTTTTTCTTGAAGTGGCAATGGTGAGTTTTTTTTGCAGTGAACCTAAAAATACATTCGCATTGATTTTTAACAACAGAGCACTACAAGGGTGGATGCGGTATGTGGAGGGGTGCAGCATTCTTAACTGCATATTATATTAGATCAGACATTTCATTATAATCACTGACCGGTGAAGTGAATGACACTGAGAATCTCTTTAAGGTTGCACCTGTCAGTGG
This sequence comes from Esox niger, assembly GCA_016801105.1. Taxonomy (NCBI): domain Eukaryota; kingdom Metazoa; phylum Chordata; class Actinopteri; order Esociformes; family Esocidae; genus Esox; species Esox niger. The sequence continues at coordinate 32,998 of JACXGJ010006218.1, forward strand.
GTGGGATATTATAGGCAGCAAGTGAACATTCTGTTCTCAAAGTTGAGGTTGGAAGCAGGAAAAATGGGCAAGCTTAAGGATCTGAGCAACTCTGAGAAGGGCCAACTTGTGATTTCTAGACAACTGGATCAGAGCATCTCCAAAACTATAGCCCTTGTGCGGTGTTCCCAGCCTGCAGTGGTCAGTACCTATCAAAAGTGGTCCAAGGAAGGAAAAGCAATGAACTGGCGAGAGGATCATGGACAGCCAAGGCTCAATGATGCACGTGGGGAGCGAAGACTGGCCCGTGTGGGCCGATCCAACAGACGAGCTACTGTAGCTCAAATTGCTGAAAAAGTTAATGCTGGTACTGATAGGTGTCAGAACACACAGTGCATCACAGTTTGTTGGGGTATGGGGCTGTGTAGACACAGACCAGTCAAAGTGACCATGTTGACCCCGGTCCACTGCTGAAATTGCCTACAATGGGCACATGAGCATCAGAACTGGACCACAGAGCAATAGAAGGTGGCCTGGTCTGATGAATCACATTTCCTTTTACATCATGTGGATGGCCAGGTGATTGTGCATCTCTTTACCTGGAGAACACATGGCACTATGGGAAGAAGGCAAGCCGGCAGAGGCAGTGTGATGCTTTGGGCAATGTTCTGCTGGGAAAGTTTGGGTCCTGCCATTCATGTGGATGTTACTTTGACACATACCACCTACCGGAGCATTGTTGCAGACCATGAGAACGGTATTCCCTGATGGATTTGGCCTTTTTCAGCAGGATAATGCACCGAGCCACTGTCACAGTAGTTGGGGTATGACACAGAAATGGAGTTGCAAAGAAATTCCATGCGTTCAATGAAAAAAAACAATAACCGCTACCGGTGACTTCAGGCATAGAACCAACATTACCAAAAAAACATATATATATATTATCCACACCATGTGTGGCCAAACATTCAACATAAATGGGTTCATCAATTGGAAGCCTACGATCTACACCTGCTTCCAATTGGGGAAACCAAAATTAAATAGAGGTGCCTAGAGGTACCTTCTTTTGTCCTGTCCTGACTATGGCCCCAGCCCAGCGCAGAGATGGCTAGGGGCATTGCCAGGACATGACAGCCACAAAGCAGAAATGGTTCAGGAATTGTTTACGGAACACAAGGTGTTGATTTCAAATTCCCCAGATCTCAATCCAATCCAGCATCTGTGGAATTTGCTGGACAAACATGTCCGATCCATGAAGGCCCCACCTCACAACTTACAGAACATAAAGGATCTGCTGCTAACGTCTTGGTGCCAGATAGCACAGCACACCTTCAGAGGTTTAGAAGAGTCCATCCCTCGACAGGTCAGGGCTGTTTTGATGGCAGAAGTGGGACCTACACAATATTAGGTACATAGTCATGATGATATTGCTGATTGGTCATTGCCTACATTACGTGCCCAAAAATAATTAGAATTGGTTATGTACATTTGTATTGTACATCTACTTACTTCATTTACCAAAATTAAGTTTCTACTTGCCAAATTCAGTTCGTGCTTTCTGGGTTTAGTTCTGTTATTCAAGATGTTTTGTTTGGTGGAATGAATAGCTACATGCCTATTACCCATACCATTTCCATTAGCCTATATGGGACTCATCTCTGACTTTGCCATAAGGAAATTACTCTGACTAAAGAACAGGGGACTTGTTTTAGTGACTTGTTTATTTACCCAAACACTGGGTCTCCATCAGTGGTTGTGGTCCTTCCAGAAGGATAACCCTGAATACACATTTAAAAACCCTATTTTGCTATTTCCTCCACATTGGCCTAGAGCATTGGCTATTGGCTGCATCCACGGTACAAACATTTGCATTCATAATTTTTCTTCAAGGTGCTGCATATTTGCAATCCTATTTTGATCCAGTATTTGGTCTTATGATCAATCAGACCAACTATTTTACAAATAATTAAACAAAATACCAAAATGTGTATGAGTGAGAAGGTAGCATTACATTTTTGTAAAAGTACATTACAGTCATTAAAAGTTATTCAAGTTATGTCTTATGTAGGTAGTCATTACATCATTTTATGATCGTAAGTCTTTCTTTCATTGTAATCATAACTGAATATAGTAAAAGAAACACCCGTATCCCACTATGAACAATTTAATAACATATGCATCTAGTGTTTTGTCACGTCCTGGCTATGCCCCTAGCCATCTTTGCGCTGGCTGGGGCCATAGTCAGGACATGGCCAGAAGAGGTGCCTCTAGGCACCTCTATGTGCTTTGGTCTCCCCAATTGGAGGCAGGTGTTCGTTATTGCCTCCAATTGGGGAACCTATTTATGTTGAATGGTTTGGCACAGTAATGTGGTTTATTTTGGTTGTT
>JACXGJ010006219.1:0-35466 GCA_016801105.1 Esox niger
CCTCCCTCCCTGCTCTCCACGTCCTGCCTGCACCTTGCCTCCTGTCTACAACCAAACACGGTCTCATCCTCCCTCCCTGCTCTCCACGTCCTGCCTGCACCTTGCCTCCTGTCTACAACCAAACACGGTCTCATCCTCCCTCCCTGCTCCCCACGTCCTGCCTGCACCTTGCCTCCTGTCTACAACCAAACACTGTCTCATCCTCCCTCCTCAGTCCCGGACTCCGTGTTCATTCATCCCATTCTAGGCAATGCCATTTCTCCTCATCTTCTTACGATTCAACTGCTCCTTTCCTCCATTTCTCTATCCCATTTCATAGCTTTCTCTTTCCTGCTCTTCCTCTCCGTCCCTTGCCCTTCGCTACTCCTGAGCTGAGGAATATGGTCAAGCATACTGAAAGGTTTCTCGCTGAATTCTCAAATTCTAATTCTGCTGACACTCTCAAGGTTAGGTAAACCATTTCACACAAGAAAACAATGATTTATTGGCCCAATTCAGGTCTGTATCGATACTCTCTAATTACATATCTTGTCATGGACATTTGTAGTAGTTTGGCAAAATGAAAATATTGATGGCGAAACTGGTTTTGGGTGCATTGCTCCTATGTTTAATTTTGTGGCTGATGAGAATGCGGTGTCACGAAGTTCTACTGTTGTTGAATGGACGCCATAATAAAACAGAGAGCAATGCTAGTGCATGGGGAAAGACAGCACTTGGGAGGACAGAGCTCTGAGTAAACAATAGTGCATCCCCAGAGCAATTTAATACCAATTTGGTGAGGGTATGAGAGAGAGTGTGTGTGGACAAGGGGAGGCTTGTACTTTTCTGGAATATGCCACAATAGTTATATCAGTGCACAAGTCATGCATGCACCAGATATTGCTCATCTATTTTAAAAAGCTGTTCTACAAGATGCAGCTTTCAACACATGCCTGAGAACTTGTAAAAGGCAATGTCACATTTGTCTGGGTTTGTGTTGGACAGAGCGTGTGCGTATGAAAGAGGGTGAAAGAGTGGGGGCAAAAGAAACGTGTCTTCTTCCCTTCAGGTTCATCCCTGCTCCAGTTCACTTATGCTTTTTAATTATTGCCCTATTGGGATGGTTATTTTCCAGACAGGCAGTCATTTATTAAAAAAATTACAGCTTTTGATTCATTTTTTTAGTTCAACATCCTTTTGTCTCATTACATTTGCGTACTCTGACCATTCAACTCAACTTTAGACAACATCTAATGTCTAGTGTCTTCTTCCAGCAATGCCCTAGGCAGTTAATCAAAATTCAATGAGCTGCAAACTTCTCAATAATACTGCAGACTGCTTACCGGAATTCATGGAGATGGACTAGTTCATGTTTTGGTCACAATCCTGAAAGAGTCCTTTGATATTTACCATGCTGACAATGGTACATAGAGCTGGTACATTATCTTTTTTCACACCTTGTTGAGCAACCTTCCATACCCTGTTGGTACCTGTAACTTTCCAAAGGTCAGATTAATAACCCAGTAAATGTGGACCTCATGCCTCTGACCTAATTATTTAGAACTCTTCAGAATTCTCCAGCCAATAATTCTGTCCAGGTGATTATTCTTTTGTTTTTAATACAAAAAATGTGCAGTTGCAGTTTTGAGACTTCTTTCTTGTTCTTTGGTAGTGGTAATACAAAGCTCCTCTGAACAATATTTCTTTCCTTTACATTCAACTTATTTGAAAGAATAGAGGAATTTAAAATATATTTAATAAGGCTGTTAACTTGGTCCCACCCACTCACACTCCAAAGGAATTAGGAATGTGTTAAACAGCACTAGTATTAAATTGGGGTACAACAAAATAAAAAAGGATTTTCATTTGCAAATGTCATTCATGAGCAATAAGAGATCTACCCTGTGTGTGCCTCAGTGGGACAGACAGACACACACACACACACACACACACACACTCACACGATTGTATAGCCCAAAGGGAGAAGTGTGCGCTGAATAATTGAATACATCCGATCCTCTCGCTGCTAAGGGGTCACGACCTTGACAAGAGATGACAGTAGATGTTTCTCCTGACCACTCGTAGTCTCTTCCAGTACGTCTTTTTCACTGGAACTAATGCCACCCACTCAGAGAATAGGCTGGACCAACAACCCTCTCTTCATTTAAATTTTTGCACAGAATGCCCCTTAAAACGGCCTCAGCAACATTTAGCATACTACAGGTTGCTGTTGTGGTTTACATATACTACAGGTCGCTGTCGTTGTTTACATATACTACAGGTTACTGTTGTTGTTTACATTTACTATAGTCGCTATTGTTGTTTACTTATACTACAGGTCGCTGTTGTTGTTTACTTACATATACTACAGGTCGCTGTTGTCGCCAAGAGAAGAATGTGAATCAAATGTAGCAATATTTTAAAGGTGTAAGTTGTACATAACAAACCTAGAATGGAAAGAACGGAAGCAAACCTGTGAAGAAGAACAGAAAGACAGTAGCGAGAGAGGGATCATCCAGCAGGGATGACAAGGGCAGCAGAGAGAGGCATCATCCACCAGGGATGACAAGGGCATTAGAGAGAGGGATCATCCACCAGGGAAGACAAGGGCAGTATAAAGAGGGATCATCCACCAGGGATGACAAGGGCAGTAGACAGAGGGAAGAGAGGAGAGTGAAGCGAGATATCCATGACCCTCTTCTTTGGCTCTTAAAGCATGCTGTCCGTGCCAATGCATCACCAGCAGACAACAGCTCCTCCCATCCCACTACAGACGACAAGAACATGACAGCCTGTCTTATATACTAGAAAGTACTCACCCAACACACATTTGTATGCACACACACACACCGGCGCACACACACACACACACACCAACACACAAATGAAGCATTTGCTATAACATGGAAATGACTATGCACAATGCAAAGATTTTGAATTTGGCAATAACTGCCCCCTCAAACATTTTGTGGCAACCACAGACATATTACACACATCCACTTATTGTGTTTGGTACTAACAGAAGCAGAACCATCTCCATTAATGTCCGGTTGTCGTCCTCTCATAATCTGTTACCCATGAACACTTCAGATACTCCATTAGGTTCATTAGGTTATTGTTTCATGTATGTTTTGAGAAGATTAGGAAAGGAAGAGTGTCACCTTACAAAGGCCAACACCCCTGTCACTTTCATAAATCTGACACCTGAAAGATACTTACACCTTAAATCGTGATTCGTGTAACGAAACTAATGCATCTCGTTATTACCAACATTATTTTGTTTGATGAAACACCCACGATAGAATCTATGACACTGTAGTTTATTGTAAACTGTACTATTGAATACAGTACACAATATAATACAGTATATTATTTTATCTTCAGATATGTCTATAAAGTGTATTTTTCAGTACGAATTTCATGGGACACTAGATGTTTTAGGATTAGTTAGAAATCTCTGTGCTACCAATTTGGCAGCCCGCATACAGTACCTGTCCAATTTAGAGGGATTGGGCTAACAGCAGAAGAAACATTTGGTATAGACTTTGTCTGCAATTAACAACAAAAATAATATATTATAGCTACTTTTTTGTCCCTGAAGGTTCAACTCAGTGACATGGAAGTTCCTTTTATAGGTGCTCCATTACCATCAATTGATAGATTCTTACCGCCAGGTACAAGAACCTCAGGGTGACTTTAAAAGGAGGTGACAGTGTGCAAATGAGAGTCTGTGGGATTTGGAGGGTTGCACCTAGGAAGACACCTGATCTAGATCATCTAGATACATTGAAGATAGTTTATTACTTATTCTTATTAAGCCAATGATGAGTTTCGAAAGTGTCTTGTTGAAAAATATGCCCAAGGTTTTCACGCTGTGCGGTTTGTTATTGTGTGGATGAGGATAGGAGTAGGGTCACAGGTAGGAATAACCACACAGTTTTTAACTATGGAAAGGAATTGGCTAATTTCAGTTGTCTAGACACATCCCTCTGTCACTCAAACAGCGCAAACAGCTCCTGGCATGTTATGCTCTGTGTCTGTGGTAGCAGGGAGAGCTGAGACTGGGTGTACTGTAACAGAGGCCTAATAACAACAGCAGAGATAAGCGCTGTTCACACAAAGAAGGGAACAATGATTTACTGGGACACCCTTAAAAGTAGCTGAATTAGTCCCGGTACTTTTGCCAATATCCCTTTGAAGTGGTATGAGAAGAACACTTTAGTAGATTTAGCAACAAACTTGTTTACCTGTCAATACTGTAGCAGGTAATGCATGTGACGAGCTACAAGCAATCTCTTCAAACAGTACAATATTTATTATTATCAAAGGATTTTAGCCACTAGAATGAGGAACATCCATCCCCAAAACATTTTCTTTTTTTACAATTGCCCCGAAGAACTTTTCACCTGAATGGATTTTTTTCCTATAAAGGAATGGGTAAAACATTTTGTTTCGAGTTCCCTGTTAATAAAATGGATGTCCTCTCACTGAGTCCCCCTAACTTCACACAGTGATTGCCTTCTGGAAAGCTCCATAATGACTTGTTGACACACACAAGCATGTACAGTAACACACCCATAGCCACATACACATACACATAGTTTCCAAAACACACTGAGGGCCACTTTAGACAAACATCCACATTATCTTCTTCATGTACCGAGGCTAACTGGCCATCCATCTTCCTCTGTTAGGCTTAAATGTGCAATATCATTTTGTGACAAGCACTCCTCCATCTCAGTATATGTCTCTCACAATGATATGTCCATTCTGGCACTGCAACTGTCGATCTGTCAGTCAGTCTGTCTGTCTATGTGTCTGCCCGTGTGTCTGTGTGTGTCTATATGTGTGTGTGCCTGTGTGTCTAACAGTCTTTGTGTCTGTGTGTCTATGTGTGTATCTGCCTGTGTGTCTGTCTGTGTCTGTATGTCAAACAGTCTGTCTGTCTGTCAATGTGTCTGTCTGTGTGTCTGCCTGCCTGTGTATCTGTCTGTCTCTGTCTCTCTGTCTGCCTGTCCATTTGCCTTTGTGTCTATCTGTCTTTCTGTCTGTCTGTGTGTCTACCTAGCTGTGTATCTGTCTGTCTGTTTGCCTGTCTGTCCGTCTGTCTACCTGTCCATCTGCTTTTGTGTCAATCTGTCTGTCTGTCTGGTCGTCCCAGACTACTGGGGCAGTGGTAAACAAGAAGCGCTTAGTACAATTACAGTAACACATCTTTCTGTCCAACTATTTGTATTCCTCTCCCACACAATCCCACGCATTCCTGTCTTTTCCATTCCTCCGTCTCGGCTGTTCCTTCATTCCCTCCCTCTCTCTCTTTTTCTTACTATCTCATTCTCTCTTTTGCTTTTGTCTCTCTTACTCTCTCTTTCTGTGCCCACATAGCGAGTAGTGAGGTGGCCTCGTTTGTTTTTATCTTGCAGCTAACAAGCTCTCATTTAGCCTCTGCTGGGGAGTAATGGCTTGGTAGACCTATCAATTCCCAGACATGTGTATGTGTGTGTATTATGCTGCACTGAGACAACACCAATTGTACATGAGCACAGAAGGATCAGGGTCAATAGAATAAATAGCATCATTACAACACCAAACATTGTAAAGCCTAAGAGATCGCTGCAGCCCTACAGAAAACAATGCAAGCGACAATAAAAATTATGATTTACGTTGTAATGTAATGGCAAGAGCACTTGTTTCATGCAACATAACTCAGTTAACACTTTCACCCACATCGTGAATATTCTGGCAATGGAAACGAAGCCCAGTCTCAGCTTCTGTTTAGAGAATATACAGTATTTTAATAGTTTTAATATACCTGTCACTAGCTAACCGCTCTTCACTTTCAGGCATAGAAGGCATGGAATATCACTGATTCTTCTTTTATAGTACAGAGTAAATCCAACGTGCCTCTTTTGTTTTTTATATTGGCTCACATAATTAGTTATAGATCGACTGGTTGATCACTGAGCAGAAATGCAAAGTTTTAACAGTAAGCAAGGCTCAAAGAATTCAGGTATTAAAGTGCCTAACTGCTAACGATTTCCAATTATTACTGACAGAAACAAATTACATTTGCTGTGTCAATCTGTAAGTGGCATTGACTGAAGGGTGACACAGGTAGGGCCATCTGTCATAGCTCTGTGTGTGTGTGTGTGTGTGTGTGTGTGTGTGTGTGCTCACATGCTTGCATTTGTGCATACACATGGAATATATAGTGCTGCTTTTCTACTGTAACATTAGTTACACTAGTCTAGACATCTTTGTCAAGAGTTGGCAACCGAGAAATTCTTCCTGCCAGTTTTTAGTATTCAAAGACAGCATCTCTGTCACTGCATCTCCGTCTCTGCATCTCTGCCACTGCATCTCCATCTCTGCATCTCTGCCACTGCATCTCCGTCTCTGCATCTCTGCCACTGCATCTCAGTCTCTTCATCTCTGCCACTGCATCTCTGTCTCTGCATCTCTGCCACTGCATCTCCGCCACTGCGTCTCTGTCACTGTATCTCCGTATTTGTCACTGTATCTCTCCGTTGCATCGTTTCCATAATAAAATATTAAACAGACACCGCAGCCATACCGATGTCCAAAAGAGACTTTCAACAAGGCAGATTATTGTTTTCTCCAACTTAAATTATAATTACTTGGAAATAATGACCATGCGAACGTAGGCAAATACTTAGTAGGAAACTATGGTTTCACTTTCTGATAAGGGAACAAGAACTACCATTAACAAATGCAGTAGTTAATATGAACGAATGATGACCAATGACATGAACATATGATTAATAATGATAACCCCTACTTTATTAAAGATTTACAAATGCATTAACTAACAGAGTGTAGCGTCATTTGTTCCTGTTGACACAGAACATGAATTCATGTTGTAAGTTAGTGATTATGAGTGTATGAGAATTTATCACATTAATCAAGGGGACACAAAATAATTTACTAATGGTGAAGTATCAGTTATTAAGGGTTTATAGATACCCATGTGTCATTAGGTAGTGATTGTTAAGGTAGGATAATTCATCACTAAAAGGGATTAAAAATAATGACCAAAGAGTGAGGTTTCCTTTAATAATGCTTTATTTCTGCTCAATGGTTATTCAGTGAGACAAAAGAGTATGAACTAATGGTTTGGTGTTGGAATACTGGTGATAGCACATAATCCTCCCTATAAAAATGAAAGGATTAACTAAGTGTAGGCTATAAAAACTATTTGTAAAACAAACAACATGATGGAAGAGATAAGTAATGTCTTCAGTAGAAGTGTTAACATGCAAGTCTTAGGCAAAAAAATAAACAGTGACATTAATCAGTCAATCAAATGTAGTATGCCAAGCCCTTTTTACATCCGACATTTCACAAAGTTCTTATACAGCAGTAATATTGTACATATGTGTAAAATACCTTCATGTTCAGCTAGTGAAGTAAAATCTTGTAAAAAGAGGATTAGACAATTGCATGCAGCTAAGTGGAGCCAGCAAACAGGAACTAGCTAATCGCTAACAGCAAGTTCCTAAACAATTCAGTTAAAAATATATAATTATATTAATCCGAAGGATATTGTCAGGAGTGTTGTTTACGAAAATAACATGTTCATACAGTACTGTAGCAAATTCGTTTTTTTCAAAGAAAGGTACCACCATCATGGCATTTACGTTCAACATGGGTTTTCTGTCTAGTTCATAATTATAAAATTACTATGCTTTTCCAATTCTCTACATACAATTTAACAGGCAAGTATCGAAATGTCCAGTGTACGTTTGTACATTACCGATCTGGAAAGCAGGATAAATAATGAGAAAGAAACATGGCTTTTCCTTCCAGAGTTAACACAACGCGCAGGTGTTTGTTTGGATCGAATTCAGTCCCAACGCAACGCGACCACGTCTATCTGCCCCCTACTGGCCAACCATAGTAAGTGCCCTTTAAAATATGTAATGTATTCACATTTCAGACAGTACATAACCCTAAATGCGAACGTACAGTTTATGCGCGTCACACCTATTTGAAGACGCAAGTTGCCAGCCTGCTTTAGTAGTAATGGTTGCCACACTGTAATCATATACAAAATCGGGTCATCTTATGAATAATGTATATTACTTAGCCTATTCATGCAAACAACTATAGCTACATGAATGCATGTCCTGCATTAACATTACACAATTACCGTACAATCTGTGTGATCCCGCAAAAAACGACACGAGTTTATGTCCTGTGTCAGCGTGAACAAATGACACTACACACTGTTAGTTAATGTATTTGTAAATCATTAATAAATTAAGGGTTATCATTGTTAACTGTTTGTTGATGTCATTGTTCATCATTCGTTCACGTTAACAACTGTATTAGTCAATGATAGTTCATGTACCCCTATCGGAAAGTGTTACCGAAACGAATTTGCTATCATAGCATAGAAACCTCTTCCCTCTGGTCTCCCCAGGGCAGTGACGGGAACATTGCTCTGGGTAAGGTGTCATCTTTCAGATGGGACATTAACGGGAGTGTCCTGACTCTGTAGTCACTGAACATCTAATGTCATTAAGATTTTGAGTTGGACTGTTCACCCTGGTGTCCTGGCATTATTGATATTCAATCTGGCCATAATTTTATCATGGCTACTCTGCAAAAATGTTAATAATTTAAAGTAAAGTTACTCTATGCAATCAATAATGTATGTAATTTGTATTCTAAAAATGTAATTCATCATGTTGTATATTTTAATACTGTCAATTGCAAAGTAAAAAATAGCAAAACTAGCTAATACTGCATCTACAGCTGGAATTTCCTAATAATTTCCTAATAATTGGCCATCATTTCTGTACTAGAAGTTTTCATACACCTCAAACTCAATCATCAGTGTATCAACAAGTATTTGATACACTGATGATTTTGCAGGTTTTCCTACTTACAAAGCATGTAGAGGTCCGTACATTTTTCCATAGGTACACTTTAAATGTGAGAGACAGAATCTAAAACAGAAATCCAGAAAATCACATTTTATGATTTTTTTATAATTAATTAGCATTTTATTGCATGACAAAAGTATTTGATCACGTACCAACCAGTAAGAATTCTCTCACAGACCTGTTAGTTTTTCAGCCCTCCTGTTCTCCACTCATTACCTACATTAACTGCAGCTGTTTGGACTCGTTACCTGTATAAAAGACACCTGTCCATACACTCAATCAAACAGACTCCAACCTCTCCACAATGGCCAAGACAAGAGAAGTGTGTATGGACATCAGGGATAAAATTGTAGACCTGCACAAGAATGGGATGGGCTACAGGACAATAGGCAAGCAGCTTGGTGAGAAGGCAACAACTGCTGGCTCAATGTTTAGAAAATTGAAGAAGTTCAAGATGACGGTCAATCTCCCTCAGTCTGGGGCTCCATGCAAGATCTCACCTCGTGAGGCATCAATGATCATTAGGAAGGTGAGGGATCATCCCAGAACTACACAGCAGGACCTGGTCAATGACCTGAAGACAGCTGGGACCACAGTCTCAAAGAAAACCATTAGTAACACACTAAGCCACCATGGATTAAAATCCTGCAGCGCACCCAAGGTCCCCCTCCTCAGGCCAGCGCATGTCCAGGCCTGTCGGATGTTTGCCAATGACTATCTGGACCATCCAAAGGAGGAATGGGAGAAGGTAATGTGGTCTGATGAGACAAAAATAGAGCTTTTTGGTCTAAACTCCACTCGCTGTGTTTGGAGGAAGAAGAAGGATGAATACAACCCCAAGAACACCATCCCAACCGTGAAGCATTGAGATGGAAACATCATTCTTTGGGGATGCTTTTCTGCAAAGGGGACAGGACAAGTGCACCGTATTGAAGGGAAGATGGATGGGGCCATGTATCGTGAGATCTTGGCCAACAACCTCCTTCCCACAGTAAGAGCATTGAAGATGGGTTTTCAGAAGTGTTCCTGAGCCCATGTAGTGATGTCCATTACAGAATTGTGCCCTTTTCTTAATGTAGTGCCGCCAGAGGGCCCAAAGATCATGGCCAAAAGTTGGTTTTCGGGCTTTATCCCTTACTTACAGAGATTTCTCCAGCTTCTCTCAATTTTTTACAGTAATATTCAAAACAGTTGCTTATAAAGTGTTTCGTATCTTACATGTAAAACCATGTTCACATGCCTTTGAGACATATTGTATGACATTTGAAAGGTATACCAGTGCCTCCCCTCAGTGAGACTGGGTGCCAGCCAGCCCAGACGGAAACTGAAAAATACACCTTTTAGTTAAAATACTCAGTTACATTTAACATGGAAACATTTATTTTCATCTGTGTTAAAAAATAAATGTAATTCTCTCCCTATTTCCAATCTCCATTTATATCAGATTCTTTTTGGAAAACTGAGGGGGACTGTGGGTCTTTCTGCCTGTTGGTAAGTACGTTAGTATGCTTGTTCGTCTGTACGTCACATAACATAACTCAGATACCATTGGCCCAATTTTGACTAAACTAAGGTGGATAATGCATCTTTCCCTACAGATTACGAAATTACATTGATTGGCCCATGGGGGCACTATAGTAATCAACACAAATTCTTTAGTCACACAATCTCTCAATTGGCCCAAGGGGAACTCTGCATCATTTGAGAGATGAACATGTTTGCTTTAGCCTGGTTTCTGTAAGCTCATGTTTACGATTTCAAAGACACTATTTCCTCCTGTGGGTAGAAGCATAATGTATCTGAGGAGGGTTTGAATAGAAAGACATGAGACACAGGATTTAAAAAATATATTGAAAGCGCTTAGGGGGTGACTTATCGTTCCCTGCATTCACAGGCATGACAGTAAATCACAAACGACCCACGTTGCTCCTCTGTCTTTCTGTCTCTCCATCTGTCTTTCCGGTGACATTTTTTCTCCCTTCCTTCTGGACAGCTAGGGGAACTCTTTTTTGAGGAATCATGAGTTTGGTGTCACTGTAAATGTATTTTCCGATACCACCAGTGTCATCAACTGTTTTGACATAAATACCTCTTTCTGTCTCACTCTCTCTCCCCGTCTCTGTCACACACAAAAACACAGAAATCCATACTGTGTTTTCATCATTAACATTGATTCATATTTTCATATGATGTTAGGACATTTTGGTAAATTGTGGTCCTCCATAGGTTTGGAAACAAGCGCATAAACACACACACACACACATACACAGTGCAATACAGTCAACACAAACAGTATGTGTTTTAAACTTTTCTCCAGTTGTCCATTTACGAGCAACATCAGGTAAACAAGTACAATTCTGTGAAAATGTGAGATTCTGATTTGGAATCTGTTTTTACCAGGGCTACTAATTAAGTAAAAAGAGGGAATTAATAATGAATGCCTGGTATAGCTGTCCATATTTTGTCTGTTTGAGGCTGTTTTAAATACCGGGCTGGTTTTACACTCAGAGGTGATGAATCATTAATTGACTCTGATTAAAGTTTGCTGTTAATTAACCCTCACCCTCTCAACGTAATAGGAAGAAGGTCAAAAACTGTCCCCCATCTCAACACCCCATCATGCCATTGCCTCTCTTATACCAGTGATTATGTTTTTATAGGTCAATGATATACCTTATTGGTACAGGTGTACGTGTTTGCATATATATAAATTACTGTAATGAATGTTCAGTCAAACTAGTTAAATATAGGAAAACCAACAAGTCTGAATGCTGTATCAATGAACAGTTCTTCCATCACAATGCTTTTCCAATCTTTTAGAAATATTATCATATGTGACTATCTAGAAATGTCTCTTTGACAAGTATGTGCTTTACTGTGTGTGTGTGTGTGTGTGTGTGTGTGTGTGCGCATATGTGTGTGTGTGTGTGTGAGCAAGTGTGTGTGTGCGCGTGTGTGTGTGTCTGTGTGTGAATATGTCTGTGTGTGCGCATGTGTGTCTGCGTGTGTGTGTGTGTGTGTGTGTGTGTGTGTGTGTGTGTGTGTGTAATTGCCGTGACGAGACAAGATGTTGGGCTCACCAGTGCGTGGCATCTGAGCGCTTGAACGCTCCACGGACGGCCCAGAGAGAGGAGGAACTAGGGACAGACAGAAGGAGGGAGTGAAGATGAGAGAAAGACAAAGAAGGATGAACAAAAAAATATGCTTAAACAAACGTAAAATAATTGGGAAGATTTCTAGAGCGAAGAAGTGCATGGAGTGATGTGCAATGTCGCTATTGATCTGGTGTCTGTCTGGGTTTGGGAAAGCATGGGCTCATATTGGTACAGAGATCCCACGGTGGAATGGTCTGTCAGTGTGTGTGTGTGTGTGTGTGTGTGTGTGTGTGTCTATGTCTGTGTGTCTCTGTCTGTGTGTGTGTGTGCATTCATACATTTGTTTTAGTGTCCTGAGCCTAGTGTGTTTGTCTCATTCATTAGGAAGTTAATATTATTACAGTGAACCCATGCTGTCATTGATTTTTGCCCTCTTTCGGTTCTTGCCCCACTCAATATATGCACTTTTTATATGGCCTAATAGGACAGACAGACAAACAAGGGGAAAGAGAGAAGGGGGGTCTGGCTGAAGATACAATGGCGAGAAATGGATGTGGAGAAAGAAAAGTGTTTTGAGGGACTATTGATGCAAAAAGAAAGGGGGGAAAATGGAGGAGAGTCTCTGAGGACTTCCCTGTCTTGTCAAGTCAAGTGCTTTTCATTCTATGTGCCCCTGCCAGAAAAAGCCAGAGACCAATCCTCTGCGGTGATGGACACACACCCTCAAAGGCATGCACGTGCACACACACCAATTTCTACGAATTCCATCCAGATCCACAGACTAAGGCCTTGACATGACCGGGATTCATCTGACACTTCTTGTAACACAGGTCTATAACCATGACACTCTGCTGTAACACAGGTCTATAACCATGACACTCTGTTGTAACACAGGTCTATAACCATGACACTCTGTTGTAACACAGGTCTATAACCAGGACACACTGTTGTAACACAGGTCTATAACCATGACACTCTGCTGTAATACAGGTCTATAACGATGACACTCTGTTGTAACACAGGTCTATAACCATGACACTCCATCTGTTGTAACACAGGTCTATAACCATGACACTCTGCTGTAACACAGGTCTATGACCATGACACTCTGTTGTAACACAGGTCTATAACCATGACACACTGTTGTAACACAGGTCTATAACCATGACACTCTGCTGTAATACAGGTCTATAACGATGACACTCTGTTGTAACACAGGTCTATAACCATGACACTCCATCTGTTGTAACACATGTCTATAACCATGACACTCTGCTGTAACACAGGTCTATAACCATGACACTCTGTTGTAACACAGCTCTATAACCATGACACTCCATCTGTTGTAACACAGATCTATAACCATGAAACCCTGCTGTAACACAGGTCTATAACCATGACACTCTGCTGTAACACAGGTCTATAGCCATGAACCTCTGCTGTAACACAGGTCTATAACCATGAAACTCTGCTGTAACACAGGTCTATAACCATGAAACGCTGTTGTAACACAGGTCTATAACCATGACACTCTGCTGTAACACAGGTCTATAGCCATGAACCTCTGCTGTAACACAGGTCTATAACCATGACACTCTGCTGTAACACAGGTCTATAACCATGACACTGCTGTAACACAGGTCTATAACCATGACACTGCTGTAACACAGGTCTATAACCATGACACTCTGCTGTAACACAGGTCTATAACCATGACACTCTGCTGTAACACAGGTCTGTAGCCATGAACCTCTGCTGTAACACAGGTCTATAACCATGACACTCTGCTGTAACACAGGTCTATAACCATGACACTGCTGTAACACAGGTCTATAACCATGACACTGGGTCCAGGGACCAGTCAAATAAACAAAACGATGGTATGCTGGTGCAAACCAGATGGAAACCAACCTCCTGGGCTACGTTGCATTTTGTGTGTGTGGGTTTGTTTATTTAGTTCAATCATATGTATGGAATTCTAGATGCATGGATGATGTTTCCTAAGTCACAGTGTGACAGAAAAATGTGTCCAGGCAGCAGAAATGATCCATACAAAACTGTGCATCCACCCAGTGCCTGTTCTTAGCTTTTGGGGGCCCTGAGCAAAATTGTATTTGGGGTCCCCTCTCACCTTTCAGTGACCACTTATGTCACTAATGCCCTGAGCTGGCCCTGCATCTACCCCTCTGTCATTTGTAATTCTACCTGCCCTTTATCCACACGGTACACGGTATGTCGTGATATTTATTACTGTCTGGCCTAATGGTTGTCTGATATAATGATTCACTTTCTTTTGTGGATTGCAGTTCGCATGGTTCCTTCATAGACTGTGACCTCTTCTGACCAACATGCCATTGGTTCCCTTTCAGTTGATGACTTTGGTATGACACGTACATGTTGACCACTGTGAATCTCATCTTCCAAAGTGATATAAACACAGCTTGACACTCACCATATTAATCCTCCTCTTTATATCACACTGAAAGGAAGGTTGCTTTCCTAAAAAAACAAGCTTTCCTACATAAAACAACCTGCCTGTTCATTGAGTGTATCCCTCTGGGCGTGGATCTGAGTTCAGTCAATTTCAGGAGATCAGCTGTGTTCTTGCAATGCTAACAATCTAACTAAATGTCTCTGCTTTTCAGCTTTGTTCCAATGTATTGCTTTAGGAATTGCCGGAAGGATGTGGCAGCTGATGCTTCCAGTGAACGGTGATTTCAGCTTGTTGGTAGGGTTATCTCCAGGGCAGCCAGTTAATTATTCTGAGATGTAGCTGGGGAATCCCCAACTGCTACTTTCGTTTTTTTGCGTTTGCTGGGTAGCATCTCCGCGTGGACACGTAATCTCTTCCCCCATAGTAAAAGTCCAGTTTTAGCCTCTACAAAATTTTAATTTTCGCTGATTTCCTGGACAAGCTGAAGTGTACCTTGGTACCATAGTGGCACTGTGCTGTCTTTGTTGGCACTGTCGCAGTTTGGTGGTATGAACTCTTCAGACTCCGTAGAGCCGTTAGATGTTTTTTCTGTAGGATTCCCACACACTTATCTATCGGTATAAGAGTATGCTGCTGTACAAATGGAAGGGCCCAGACATCTGAGAGTATGCACTCTGGTGTTCTGTACACATCATCAATAAACCCATCCGGTACTGTTTTCTCTGCCTGATATTGTGAATTGGGGCTATGGCCAAATACAGCCCAAACGACTACTCATGTCGATGTCTTATTGAACTCTAGGATCGGAGTAATTTGCATCCAAGGACAAACAGAGGTTACACAGTTGTGCCCAGTGAAAGCATTTACACGAATACATGGACAGGATCCAAAAGTTCTGATTATGCAACCAGCTTTGTGTCCGCTTTGCCACGCCATTGTGGGCTAATGTGCTGTCTGAGCAGCATCTTGCTGGCTGGCAGAAAATTGGCATATAACAGCAAAGGACAGGGGCTGCCTATTAGGGTGCCCAGTTACTTCAACATGTGTGTGGTGACATCCTGGGCACAGTTCAAAGAGCAGATAGGACGCTGCGACTGGGGCATCACCTCCAGTGTTTTATTGCCTCAATGTCGCAGCCTCCAGCCTAGTGCAAAATGTGCTGTTATCTGGGGCAACGGGCAGATTGGTAGCCTGCATACTCCACACTGAGTGCATAGTCTACAGGGGGATCATAACACTCGTCACAAATGTACCATGCATCTCCACTGCTTTTTCAAAAAGTCCTCTTTGGTGTGATGGTCAAAGCAAAATAGTATGTCTTTCATCTGTCTATATCTGAAAATATATTTCAATGGATAGTTACTATCATGTCGAGAGGCCTTAGTGGGAGTGGCCTTGAGTGACCTTCTGAGTAAAGTACGTATCATCTGTTGACTTTTGAGGAATGGCTGCACATGAAGTGGTGTTTCTGATGTTTAACATTGTAAACAAACACTTGTTTGTTATGCTGAGTCCAGCCTGAACCTAAAGAGAACATATCCAGTCAGTAGTCCACAACACTACATGAAATGCTCCTCCTGAGCAAGCTGTCTAAACACTTTCATTAGCATTATGGGAGATGATTGGTTGGCAAACTAAGCCAATGAATCAGTCATTGATCATGACACAAATTTCTCAGAACTTTGGCTAATGATGGACAATTCTGACACATTGTTTCACCAGACATTTTGCGCATTCAAACAGAACTGTCTTGGATCAGTGGGTAGTGAACAAATAATGTATAATTAGCAGTGAATACTTAATATATGAGGACTTTCAGGTGATTGACACATTTACACATACAGTGTGATTAGCATTATAGTGAAGCTATTTAGTTTACATTTTGGGGTGGCTTTATGTGCTGTTTACTCCTGTTAGTCGCTTGGGGACATTTGGTTTCTGAGGGCCGTAGCATTGGATAAGAAAATGTTCAAGTTTTTGTTTTTATCCTGATTGGTTTTCATTGCCTGCCTGCCTTTCACTTGCTTGAAAATATTGTTTTGGAACAATATGCATGCAGGGTAGGTGATGATCTTGCCTGCATGTTTCCTGGCCGCTGAGTCTTGTAGGAAAAGCAGGTAGCAGCTTATGACTGATGGCTAAAACTGGATCAAGACAGACTGGATGAATATGCTGCCACAAGTGAGACATCTGCTGGTGTGACGTCTTGGTGATCACTGTGATTTTGTCATTCTAAGACAGTGGATCCAGGAGACAATGGTGGTATTCGTGCCATGCTGAAGGCACCGACTGCAGTGTCTTCAGCATGCTTTGAGAACATCATCCCTGGCATGGACACTCAAATGGACCAGAACGGCTGCACTTTACTAATGACCAGGTCAGATGTTTTGCAAAGCCCTAAAAAGGATTAACACCCGCAAGGCTCCTGGACCAGACAACATCTCAGGCAATGTTCTCAAGGTCACATATGTCAGAATGCTGTTCATTGCCCCACAAGCTGGCGGTGAAGCTGAGGGATCTGGGTCTCGACCCCTCTATGTGCAGATGTATCCTGAACTTCCTGACGGGCAGACCCCAGGTTGTGCAGCTGGGAAACACCACCTCCTCCTCACTGACTCTCAGTTATGGCTCCCCCCAGGGCTGTGTGTTGAGCCCGCTCCTGTATTCTCTCTTCTCCCACGACTGCCTGGCAACCCACATATCCAACACCATCCTTAAGTTTGCTGACGACACCACCATTATAGGCCTGATCTCTGACAACGACAAATCAGCATATAGAGACGACCTCCTGCTCAAACAACCTCCTGCTCAATATCAACAAAACTGATGATTGTTGATCACAGGAAGCAGCAGCGGGAAGACCACGCCCCCATACACATCAATGGGTCTGCAGTAGGGAGAGTTCACATCATCCAGTTCCTTGTTGAAAACATCAGCAATGACTTGACCTGGCCTCATCACTCTAACATCTTGGTGAAGGAAGCCAGGAAACGGCTCTTCTTCCTATGCCGACTAAGGAGATTGGTCTCCAGGATACTCACCAACTTCTACAGATGCACTATCAAGAGAATCCTGTCCAGCTCTGTCACTGTCTGGTATGGCAGCTGCACCGCCCTCAACCGCAAAGCACTTCAGACGGTGATTTAAACAGCAGAGCGCATCACAAGGTCTGACCTGCCATCCCTGCAGGGTGTCTACGCAGAGAGGTGTAGGAGGAGGAGAAGGTAAAGGAGTATTCTGTCCAAAACTAACAGGCTACGGGACAGCTTCTTTCCTCAGGCTGTAAGGCTGCTTAATTCGGGAACCCCTCTTCCCTTCCATCCATAGTCCCATGCACATCTATCGCTTTATATCATGCATACCTGTCACTTTTACATTGCACTACGATTGTACAGAGATATAGTTATTAATATATATGCATGTTTTTGTAAAGTGTTATTATTGATTGATAGTGTTATATTCTTATTTTCATATTATAATTACTGTTACATTTTAACTTTTAACTGCACTGTCAGGAGTAGAAAAACCAAGCATTTCATTGCCATAACTTGTTATTGCAAATGACAATTAAACTTTTTGAACTTTTTGAACAATGGTCCCAAGGAATATGAATGATTCAGCTGAACAGCTAAACCCTCCACCTTGGGGTGGGGGGGTGTTTCCTGAATTTAATGTGCACCTCAGAGGTTTGTGTTAAGTTCCAGGGTATTTTGACTGTATCAGGGCCCAAGCTGGCTGACCGCTGAACCTTAAACTAGACTCATGGCTGACAGATGCATTGTCGGAGGTTCGGAGAACCTGTTTGCTGTGAGAGTTGTTCTGCAGTTCTGAGATGAGGCAACATGTCCTGGCGATTAAGGAGTTTGTGAGTGAAATCTCTATTAGAACTGGTTTAGTTAATTTGCCACTGCAGGATCCACAGCAGCTAGGAGAGACATTGGTTTGTAGTTTGTTATCTGGTTGATGTGTTCGGAAGACAGACTTAATCCTTACTGAAGACAGAAGGAATCCTTACTGAAAAACCACCTTTCCATCTTGACTTGGTTTTGATCAATTTCATGACATCCCTTTAGAGGAATCTGTACCTGCTCTTGGGCTAAATGCCTACCAACGAAAGAGCTACTGATTTGACCCAACAGCTACATGATTTGATTGACCGAATGTACCCTGAGGATTCATTCATTTGGTGATCAAGCACCATTAAGTGGCAGGGATAGGGCTGACATATTGGCACAATATTCAAAGGTTGCTTCAACACCAACAGTCAGTGCCGGCTCTAGCTGTTATGAAAATGTTGACTGGAGCTGCTTCTAAATGAGCCCTGGAATGGCTTGTTTCAAGTAAAAATGTAAAGTGACCCAAATAAAGGAAGTGACTCAAGTGTGTTCTGGTTTGAATATGTAATGCAAAATGGGATGAGGAGGGCAATTGTCGATATTGTATCACCTCACTACAGTACAAAAAGAGTCACAAATTACTGGCTAGCTAGCATAATGATTGTCCGAGGAAAGGGGGGGAGCAGCACTACGACGTACGACCACATCGCTGAAATGTCGGTGAAAGTACACAACACTCTGGTGTGTTAAAATTTTTTGGCAATATATTGAAAAAGGAGATTTCAGCAAACAGTGGATCATCGCTATGGAAACAAAAAACTTTACATGAAAATACGGAAAGCAGTGCACAAAAGTGGCAGCTATGGGATAGGACAGGTTTGTGTAATGACCCTCCATAAAACTCTTTGTACTTGGTGTCAGTCAAATGTGTCTGGTGTTTAATGATATACATGTATCGGGCTTAGCGCATTGATTTTTTACTGTCAAGGGATTGCGGTTCTATTTTAGTGCCTAATATCTGCCTAATGATATTTCTGGTCACATGGCTAAATAGGACTGGAGACATAAATATCAAGTAATGTAAATTTCAATTCAGAAAAAGCATACGGACTAACAGTGTGGTTTGGCCTTTAACATATTTGCAAACACTGGTATTGCTGCACTTTTTCAGACATAATTCTGACCCTATGCTGTAATGGTAATAATGCATCAATTAAGATATCTACATATTCTCAACTGATAGTGAGGATGGCCTAATTTGGGGATGTTTCGGCATAACTGTTTTCTGATGACAAAGTGATGACAATACTCTTAACTAGCGAAGTCCCTCCCCAATGGTCAACTTCAAATGTTAGGTCTTCCAGGCTAATATACGCGGTGCATTAAGTTTCACTCTCCTATCATTGGTTAAACGTGGTTAATTTCAAATGTGTCGGACTGTTGTCCTTTATTCTCTTTCTCTATTTTCTTTCATTTCAATCCTGCTCTCCATTCAATCTGCTCCTCTAACCTTCAAAGCTCAGTGGAGGAAGAGGAAGAAGAGGAATTGAAAAAGGTGAGAGGAGGGTGAGGAGGCAGGGAGGTTTTGTTACTGTAGGGCCGCAGTGGTGATTTGATTCTAAGACCAGGGGTATGAGATGGGCTGACAGGGGCCAGGCCGGGGGGAGGGAGGGGTGACAGGCAGTGACGGTGGGTACACAGCATAACCTTTAGACTGGAGCCAGAGGAGCATGACGGCCAGACTCCAAGGTAACAGAGAGAAGGAAAGAGGGCTGTGAAGGGGTGGAAAGAAAGAGGGGAGGCAGCAGGGATGTGTCCCCAGTGTCACTCCTTCTAGATTAGTCCATTTATCTCCAAAGTTAACATATCTATGTACGTTTATTGCATGGTTATTGCGTGCGATTCGATCGTCCGTGTAATATTTAGCTCCATTATTAGTGTGTTTGTGTGTGTGTGTGTATGTGTGTCTTTAACGTCTCCATGGCTTAATTAATTACACAGTCTCAATGATTCCTCTTGTCCAGTCGCGCTGCTTGTAATTACTGTCTGTAGGAGGAAACATGATTATCTGACATACACTCACATGCACACATGCATAATTGCTATTTGCAACTATTTCCTCATTAGGATTTTCAGCATGTCAATCAACATTGTGTGAATAATTCATAGTTATTGAAGAAAAGCTGGATTAGGCGAAGTGTGTGTGTCCAGCTCATGTCCCTTGTGTGAGTTTTTAAGCTTACAGAAGTCACAAGGGTTTCCCTGTCAATACTGTCAGTCTAACATCTCCTGTCCATTCTCATTGACAAGGCAAACACACACACACACACACACTCAAACACTCATGCATAAAGATAACACTCACAGACACGCTCAAACACACACACACACACATATACACACACTAATCTCAGTTAAAAGTCTCACGTAATTGGTCAGCTGCTAGATTAAGTTCCAGGATGTGTCTAGACTGTTCCGATTAACTTCTGATTCACTCAGGAACAGGGACGGTGACTGAGATTTGTTTTATGCAACAAGTGCTTTACTAAACATTTAGTAGTCTAGTCCCGGTAGCCTAGAATGATTTCACAATACAGGTGAACACATGTTTAATATTCTGTGCATGCAGAGTTATTGAGCTAGTTATTGTCTGATTTCAGGGGGCTGCATATGACAACAAATCTGTTTCTTTCTCATTTGGGGCATTGTTTATTATTTACGGTGTATTCATTACACAAAAAACTAAGATTTTAGCTTAAAATATTTGGATAAAACATTCTGCATTCAACAGAATCAGGTAGGTCCTTGTCGTTTTATTCTGTATGATAATAAGGGTGGCGCCTTCTGAAATATGCATTCCACTTCATAAATGGGTTGGTTGATGAAAAAGCATTGCAGTGGAGCAGCACAAGACAATTAACTTAGCTAGCAAACATCAGTTGCAAAGCTAACAACACCACAGTGGTACATGATTTAAAGGAATGATTGCAAAAAGCTTTAAAATACCTTAAATTATATATAAAATGCTTAGTCAGCATTATCTAAGCAAACAGACACAGAGCCTTCTAATTCATGAATCAGCAAATAATGGAAGACATGAACTGCAGTATTCATTCCTATACTGATTCATAGAATAACTGCATATTCCATGATGTCACTCAGGAAGAAGAGAAAAAATATGCCTATCAGTGATTACAAACCTCTCTGTACTCATACCTGGAAGGTCAACAACTAATGTTCCAGTTCGTATTCATATAATATCTGAGATCTAAACCTATAGGAAAGCATCTTACACCAGAACTCAAGTCATTCCACTATCCAAGAATAGAACAAATATAGATTCACTAGTTACTTGGATGGGGATCAGTAGGTCCGTTATAAAGTGAATGTCTGCTTTCTTGGCATCCCAAACAACCAAGTGAGTTGTAGATCTATCGCAGCTGTATTAATGCCCAGTTATATGGTCAAGTGTGGCAAAGAAAGATGCAGTACTATACATACATATATAGGAAAACTGCATTGAGCACAAAACTGAGTTGCAGGTATAGCTGTCAAACGTATGCATTGGGCAAATGTCAACTGCATGTGTGTAATCCCCTCATGAAAATGTACAGAGCTGTCTTTTTAGCCAGTTATCACACACGGTTGTCTTGTCACAGACAATCGTTATAACCAAATGGCTGTAAATCAGTTTGATTCAGGAGAGTCTTTGGAACACGTGGATGCGTTTAGTTCTGCTGACCCACAAGCCATGTTATCAACCTAAAGCTAAGCTGAGTCAGTGGAAAACAACTCTCATGAGGTGAATGTACAAATAATTTATTTAATAATACACAGTTGAAGCTAATAAATAATTAGAACATAATACATATATATATATATATATATATATATATATATATATATATATATATATATATATATATTTAATAATAATACATAATGACATGTTCTGTATTCCATGGAGTCTCCGGGAATAGGAGGTGGTTTTGTTTTTGCTCGAAGATACCCCCAGGCTGATCTGAAATGGTAAGGGTGGGCATGTATGCTGTGTGAAAATCAAGATTTTTTTCCCCCCAAAACAATTAAATTTAATAAAAATGAATACATTTTTCCCATCTTTTGGATACAAAATAGTCAAAGCAGTAAATATTTTAACAAAACATTCTAAGTATTTTACATTTAACTGAAATGAATCTGTTGTCATAAACACCTTCATTGTCATACCAAATTATTTTCCATTTCATTTTCAGGAATCTACATGGATTCCTATGTAGTAGGTACTGCATATAAAATAGAAATGGACCTTAAAATAATTGCATATGTTGACATTGCACTCACAGAATTTAGTGCCTTGGACATGGATATATAAAATTCCAGTTTGACACAGGTCAGATCAGTGACTCCTCATGATAGGCTGTCTACCAAAGAGTAAGCAGAGCATTCTGGGGAGATGCACAGTGTAATATTTCTCTATAAATTGCTATAAAAGACTGACATGTTTTATTTATCAGCAACCCATCAGACTGTTGACTGCTTTTTTTCTGTATTTTAGATACATTTTTATATTTCGAAATTTGTCTCACACTACACTTTAACAATAATAAGCTCGCTCACCTAATATTTTTCTCTCTCTTTCTCTCTCTCTTACACACACACAAAGAAAAAGGTGAAGTGGTCTCTCAATTCTTTCCGGAGCTGTATATGTTTAAAAATTGTTTCATGGCAAATCTTTATGCACCTAACATAACATCTGCTAATGTGTGTGTACCTACCTTAACATCTACTAATCTGTTTGAGTCTACCGTGAAATCACATCATTTCTGTGTACCTACAGAACCATAGCATCTACTAATCTGTGTGTACGTACCTTAACATTTACTCATCTGTATGTGCCTACCATAACATCTACTAATCTGTATGTACGTGCTGTAACATCTACTAATCTGTATGTACCTACCATAACATCTACTAATCTGTGTGTATGTACCATAACATCTACTAATCTGTGTGTAAATACTAATACATCTACTAATCTGTGTGTAAGTACCAATACATCTACTAATCTGGGTGTAAGTACTAATACATCTACTAATCTGTGTGTAAGTACCAATACATCTACTAATCTGTGTGTAAGTACCAATACATCTACTAATCCGTGTGTAAATACCAATACATCTACTAATCTATGTGTAAGTACCAATGCATCTACTAATCTGTGTGTAAGTACCAATACATCTACTAATCTGTGTGTAAGTACCAATACATCTACTAATCTGTGTGTAAGTACCAATACATCTACTAATCTGTGTGTATGTACCATAACATCTACTAATCTGTGTGTAAGTACAAATACATCTACTAATCTGTGTATAAGTACCAATACATCTACTAATCTGTGTGTAAATACAAATACATCTACTAATCTGTGTGTAAGTACCAATACATCTACTAATCTGTGTGTATGTATCATAAAATTCTCATCTTTATGTACCTATCATAACATCTACAAATCTGTAAGCGCAACCAATAACGTTTTTGATGAAAGGTGGAATTGGTTGTGCTGGGTGACCGACTTGGTCATCTTAACCAGTATTCTTTGTGCAACACATCTGACAGAAGAACCGGAAGTGCACAGAATGTTCCAGTACAGGAAAAGGATAGGCGTGTCAGTACACTGTGAAACACCGCAGCCAAATGTCCCCATACTATGCAAAACATTTAAAAATACTAACACCTACAGAATAGTGATTTCTCCAAATAACCAGTTGTCAAAAAACACAAGCACCATAATGAATGGTGCTCTATCTGCCACGTCCCATTGTATCATCCATACAGACGTTGGTCCTGGGCTTGTGACTATGACAGGCCGGCTGTCTGCATCCCTCCTCTCTGTCAGGGGAAGGTAACTGAGAGGAATGCTAAGGATAAAGGAGAAGCCAAGCATACAGTTTCATCGTGGTAGGGGAATGGAGAAATAAGTATATGAAATACAATATTTTTATTTATTTCCTCTCCTCGACCATTCGCTCTGTCTGCGGATGGAGACAGTGTGCATGTCAGCCAGGCAATAGAGCATCACACCTGTCTCTCTTTCCCTTTAAAACCTTTCTTTTTATTCCTCTTTTTTCACTGAATCAATTTTCTGTTTCTGTTAGTCTTTGTATGCACTAAAAGTTTTAAAGTTCTGGATGTTTTGTCCCACACAGGTGAGGGGCGAGAAAGAAGACGTACAGCTATGGAGACATGGAGATATACAGTGGATGTAAGAGATGTGAGGTAGAGAGAGGGACAGAGGAGGACGGATGGAGTGGGGGCTTGTTTAATTGGCTCAAAGAGATGGTCTTAATAAGGCTGAGGGGAAGGATGTGGAGAATTCCAATGAGAGAGAGAAGGGAGGGCTAAACAGAGGTATGAGAGAAGAGGAAGACAGTGAAAAAGAGGGGGGAAAAGAAGCGGTAAATGGATACAAGTTAGAAGGAAACTAAATGTGTGTGCAAGATGGTTGAGATAAGATTGTCCAACTGGGGCCTAAAAGACTGGAAAGATGGATTGTAAATGGAGATGGATAGAAAGGATACGCAGGTCAGACAGCAAAGAATAACAAGAGAGCAAAGAAAGAGAGACAGATGAGTCAGTCCTGTTGAGTGTGTCCATTTGTTTACAGGTTCTCCTGTGGCAGGTGTCAGAAGAAGACAGAGGAGAGAGGAGGAAAAAGTGAGAAGGAGAGAGAGACAAACAGAGAGACATGGAAGAAAAAAGGCAATTAGCAGGGCCGGTTTGGAGCATTTTGTTTTGTTTGTGGAAGCATCATTGTTTGGCTGGCCACTAACGAGGCCCATCGAGCTCGTTAATAATAAATTGGAAAGGTGACTAGAGGAGAAGAGGAGGGGAAGAGAAGGAGGCAGCAAGTTGCAGTCTCATTGGTGACTGTTGAAATTCCTCCTGATTGGCCCACAGGCTCAAAATTGCACCCATTATCTTTGATATGGATCTAAGTTTAGAAACACATACATACATACATACATACATACATACATACATACATACATACATACATACATACATACAAACGTTCACACACATGCACTCACTGACATACACACACAATCAGGGGCACACATCTTTCTTTATAGCACATAGTACTCAGCTTTGTTAACCTATTATAAAATGAATTTGACCTGTTGGTGTCAATTTCTTAACATTGTTTTCACTCTTGTACTCGTTTCTCTATCCATCCTCCAGCTCACCATCCCCCTCACCCCTTCCCTCATTCGATTTGTCTCATGCTGTGGGGCTGAGAGGAGAGGGAAGGGATTTGGTCAGGATTTGCTGCTCTGGATCTGATGAGACAGCTGACCTACAGTATGTAATTATATAGGTGTGTCTGTGTGTTTATTTCTTTATTATTTTATCTATTTTGATTCCCATTATCTGGTGCCATGGACAACTAACAAGAAATACAATTAAGGGAAATTAACCATTACATTTTTTCCAAAAACATTAAATGTAGATATTGGAAGACACAAATATAAACATATGAAAATACAACAGCAGCTAGAGACACGAATAAACAATAAAACTAATACAAAATAAATATTTTGTTCATATGTGCGTATGCTTTCACATCTGTAAAACAGCATGACATAAACTTTTTTTATTAATTGTTTCCAAACCTCTACAATAGGAAAGATAAAATAAAAGTTTGAAAATATTTCTTTCACAAGGGCTCAAAACGTGCCTGTGTGTATGTGTGTGTGACAAAGACAGAAAGAGAGAAAGAAAGAGAACAAGAGAATTATTACTCCCCTCACAGTGGTGTCCAAATGAAGCCCTTCAGATTCCTCCAGACTAACACCCCCCCTGAGGAGAGAGGGGGATCAGACAGTCTGCCAGAACCATGGATCACTGAGGGTGTGTGTGTGTGTGTGTGTGTGTGTGTGCACAGGAAGATCCAAGGCAGATCCAAGGCAATATTTGAAGTTTATGCTCATCCTTAAGACGTTTCTTAGAGCAACTGTGGACAAAAGATTACCAAAGATGATTTAGTAAAAGATATGCAAAATCTGCTAACCCTAACCCTAACCCTAAATCCCAGATCATACTAGTTATTTGGATGTTAGCTAGCATACAGTAGATCATTCCTAGATAAACACAATAGAGTTTAGTAGTTGTTAAATCAAAGGCACTATAAATATGAAAACAAAAATTTTAGCCAAACATGTTGCAATGCCTCTAAACCACTTTCAGACTGAATCCAAGCAGGCATATTGTCCCCAAATACATTTTTTTTCTCTAAGAGCCTTTTTAGATTACAACAGAGAGCAAACAATCCAAGCAAATAAATGATGTATACATAAGTAAATTATTTACTATAAAGTGTACTAGTATATTAAATTATATTTGAATACTTTTAAAATCCTAGTTAGTGTACACATTTAGTGCTTCCAAAATAAAACACTAAGTCTACTTTTATTGGCTCGAACTCTGAAGAGAAAGCTGTCTCTCTGAGGATTATTTTGGGGTTCTTCATCAAAAGTTTGTGTGAAGGCTGTTTTTCATTCAAATCCTTGACCCTATATGTGTATATATGTCATCCTTACCTTGATATGATTTAAATAGCATTCTTGATATGATTTAAATTAGTGTATTGGCAAACAGGTTTTACATGCACAGTGGCACAATATGTAGGCAGTAATTCTAAATAAATGCTGAAATGCATAAACACATTAAAAACTGTTAAACTCTGGGATTCATTCATAGGGATGTTTTCCTGTGACACCTGTTTTTCGTTACAGAAATGGTGAAGAAAGCATTGGATGTGGTGAATCTCACCAGAGATACCATGGGGGGGTGTGGCGCTTTGAAAATTGTCACCTGATGAAATTGATGCCTATCACTTTTAAGAGCACATCACCTTTGACAGGTTCATTCTGGCATCACATTGACTATTGTTGTTGGACATGACATTCCACTTGAATTTATTTGAGAGGCATGCAATTTTACCATTCTCGTATACACAATGGGGCAAAAAAGTATTTAGTCAGCCACCAATTGTGCAAGTTCTCCCACTTAAAAAGATGAGAGAGGCCTGTAATTTTCATCATAGGCACACATCAACTATGAGAGACAAAATGAGAAAAAAAATCCAGAAAATCACATTGTAATTCAAATTTAATGAATTTATTGGTAGATGATGGTGGAAAATAAGTATTTGGTCAATAACAAAAGTTAATATCAATACTTAGTTATATACCCTTTGTTGGCAATGACAGAGGTCAAATGTTTTCTTCACAAGTCTTCACAAGATTTTCACACACTGTTGCTGGTATTTTGGCCCATTCCTCCATGCAGATCTTCTCTAGAGCAGTGATGTTTTGGGGCTGTCGCTGGGCAACACGGACTTTCAACTCCCTCCAAAGATTTTCTATGGGGTTGAAATCTGGTGACTCTTACGAAGCCACTCCTTAATTGCCCGGGCGGTGTGTTTGGGATCATTTTCATGCTGAAAGACCCAACCATGTTTCATCTTCAATGCCCTTGCTGATGGAAGGATGTTTTCACTCAAAATCTCATGATACATGGCCCCATTCATTCTTTCCTTTACATGGATCAGTCGTCCTGGTCCCTTTGTAGAAAAACAGCCCCAAAGCATGATGTTTCCATCCCCATGCTTCACAGTAGGTATGGTGTTCTTTGGATGCAACTCAGCATCCTTTCTACTCCAAACGCGACAAGTTGAGTTTTTACCAAAAAGTTATATTTTGGTTTCATCTGACCATATGACATTCTCCCAATCCTCTTCTGGATCATCCAAATGCTCTCTAGCAAACCTCAGACAGGCCTGGCGGCGTAGTGTGTTACTGATGGTAGCCTTTGTTACTTTGGTCCCAGCTCTCTGCAGGTCATTCACTAGGTCCCCCCGTGTGGTTCTGGAATTTTTGCTCAACGTTTTTGTTATCATTTTCACCCCACGGGGTGAGATCTTGTGTGGAGCCCCGGATCGAGGGAGATTATAAGTGGTCTTTTATGTCTTCCATGTTCTTATAATTGCTCCCGCAGTTGATTTCTTCACACAGAGCTGCTTACCTATTGCAGATTCAGTCTTCCCAGCCTGGTGCAGGTCGACAATTTTGTTTCTGGTGTCCTTTGACAGCTCTTTGGTCTTGGCCATAGTGGAGTTTGGAGTGTGACTGTTTGAGGTTGTGGACAGGTGTCTTTTATACTGATAACAAGTTCAAACAGGTGCCATTACTACAGGTAAAAAGTGGAGGACAGAGGAGCCTCTTAAAGAAGTTACAGGTCTGTGAGAGCCAGAAATCTTGCTTGTTTGTAGGTGACCAAATACTTATTTTTACCAATAAATTCATAAAAATCCTACCATGTGATTCTCTAGATTCTTTTTCTAATTTTGTCTCTCATAGTTGAAGTGTACCTATGATGAAAATTACAGGCCTCTCTCATCTTTTTAAGTGGGAGAACCTGCGCAATTGGTGGCTGACTAAATACTTTTTTGCACAACTCTATTTGTCCTCAAGGGAAAAGGAGAAGTAGGTGCCATGTCTGACTGGTTGGATGAGTAAATGCTTTTAATTTTTTGCGTCTTTTTGGATGTTTGTATTTTTTTCACATCATGAAATGTCTTATTCATACATATCTACATACTCTATGCTCCACACATTTAAAGGGATTTTTATCATTGTGATATGAAATTATGTGCCAAAAATTCAAAACGTAAATATCATAATTGGATAATTCTCCACCCGCCTGATTTAATCAATGAATCAAACAATCCTATTTATTTTATAAAGCCTTTTTTACATCAGCAGTTGTCGTAAAGTGTTTATACAAACACTCCTTTTCGAAATCCCTAACAAGCAAGTAACAACAATCAATTGATACACAGTGGTTAAGAAAAAAAATGTAGGAGGGTAGGAGCCTAGGGAGAAATCGGACGGAGGTGGTCAGTCCTCTCTTGGCAGTACTGGATCAAGATTTTCTGTGGATTTAGGTTGGGGCTCTGACTGGGAAACTCACAGACATATATCTTTTTATTCCTTAGCCATTTCACTCTAGCTTTAGCTGTGTGCTCCTGGTTGTTATCATTGTGAATGGTGAACCTCCAACTCAGTTTCAGCTTTCATGCAGAGAGCAGTAGGTTTTACTCACAGAGTTTTCCCTATAGTGCTTTATTAACTTCCCCTTCTATCCTGACAAGTGCCTGACAATGTAAAACATCCCTATAATATGATGCTGCCACCAAGACATTTCTGTCAGGATTGTGTTCTTTTACTGATGTACTGTGTTGGGCAGGCACCAAACTCAATGCTTTGCATTTAGTTTAGCTCTATAGTCGTTTTGTCAGTGCACAAAATGTATTCAATGTGGGTTTTAATCTTACCAACTAGCCCAAATATGTGCTTGATGATGTGCTTGATGATGTATTGTTGCCTTTAACCAGTATTGGCCACAGAAGCCTGTAGGTTTGTCCAGATTCCAGTTCAATAGCTGCATAGGTTACAGTACAAGGCAAAGCAAAGGAGCAGTAGTTGATTAAGGAAGATGTCTACTGGTTTTGGAATTGTGTGAACTGCAAAAATTTGAAGCACATATAAAAAAGAGAAGATCTAGCATTTTTATATGCAGGTTGATGTTTTATATTTGGTAGGTATCTGAAAAAAGGGATTTCTGGAATTAATTTCCTCAGCAAATAAAAGAAGGCAAAGGCTACTTCAATGTAAAAATCCCTATGAAAAGGTTGTTTAACTCCGGTACTGAAGGGCTGAAGCGCTTCTGGTTTTTAATGTCTCTTGGTAATAAGGGACACATTCAGATTTGAGACACTAGGTGAAGGCAATTTACAAGCAGATAGACAAGAAAATTCAGAACGGTTTTGGCTCTCAAAGACCAGAATTGAAATGTTTTGCCATATCCAGGTTAGAGGGGGTGAACGAGGGGTTTCTCACTACTGTGAGCAATATTTACATTGATTTAGGGTCAAAATGAACTTCTGTTTGATTCCAGATGGAGTAATACAAATACTGTGGGCATAATTGGATTATGATGTGAAGAGATTCTCAAGACTGACAGGAAACATAAACACAGCACAAATAGAAAAGGGGCATTTAGTTCAAATGTTATTGGCTAAATAGTAAGATATAACATTTGGAAGAGCCAGGCCTCCTTCCCTATTATATTTTTGGTGGTGCTATTTACCTCTTCTGTTCGTTTTATAACCCCAGACGGATCGGTTTATGGTTGAGTTCAGCTTCTTATAAACTGATTTAGGTATGAAAATATGGATATTCCAGAATGTTTAAAGCAGAAGGAATACAATGTTAATGATGCTAACACTTCTCAGTAGGTATATTGTAGATTCTCCAATGAGTTTAGGGGCAAACAAATGTAGTAGGGCAAACAAATGTCATTGAATTGCTTATAAACTATACAGTGAAAATCCTCTGGACATGGAGTTTGTTTTGGAATGTTTCTCATATGTTCATTTAGGAAATCAGAATCATCTTGGTTCAGGGAGGGGAGATTACATTCCTACAGAAAGTTATGTATGTTTATACTACCAGGGTCAGCTTCAGACATACAGTATATGGAGATCAGTAAATATTACAGAATGAGAAGATATTGGTGCATACACACATTTTACCCTATAGATTATTCAGTTACATTTGAGCTATCTATACAATCGTTTGCATGGATCATCATTGAACTTAAAATCTCTAAATAATATTTTTTTTGCTGAAAGAAAACATTGAATCTCAAGAAAGTAAACTTTTCAGGAAATTAAATCATGGATGCAAGCTGTGGTTGATAAAGTCTAATAACTCAATGCCTTGGCATGCTGTTCCCACTTTAGTCACAGACAGGGGAACTCCCAAAATGTCTAATTCAACAAACAATCTTTCACTATACGTGTTATTGTCTTGACATTTAACACTTGTGCATGAATATGTTTTGATCATAGCTTTAAAGGGTCTCTATTTGGATACACGCAGTAAACTGTTTTCTGTAATTTTTATAAAAAGATACATAGTAATTGTTTAATATTCCTGAAACCTTCATAGAGACATTAAGAGGAGTCAAAAACATTCATTAATGCAAACAATTCAAATCAATTCAGAGTAGGAGAGTTATTTATCATCAAACAAACAGTAGTTAGTTCGGTTGAAAACGTAAGGATATCGTAAGGATGTTCCTGAAAAATAAGGGATTATTGATGTTTGGGCAATAGGAATTAATTCGAATAATCAGGGCTAAGTGGGTCTCTCCTATTAGCATTAACAAGCGACCAACCCTATCACCCATAGTGGTTCTATATTCAATCTTAATTTCCACTCCTTTCAAATCTTGCAGAGAAGGTGGAGTTATATCATTGCACCACCCATCTGCATCTAAGTCTGTAGTCTTGGAGTGTTCAAATATATATTTTTAAGAACCTAATATCTCAGAAAAAATACAAATGGGCAAAGGACTTGCCTCTCTTAGTTGAACGGTTTAAGCGCCTCGTGTTCCATGAGGTGAAGTTTAGCCCTGCCATCTATCTCATTTGTAGTTGCTATGGTGTTTTGCATAGCTTGGATGCATCACAAAAAGCTGAAAGTTCAATGAGGGAAGTGCAGAGCTAAAGATACAAACCAAGAAACCGGTAAAGAAATACAGTAGTACAGAGTACAGAGTAATTTAATACAACTCAAGAAGCACAGTGTTTTCCAGATTCTTCTGAAATGTCTACACGTCTTTAAGTGGTGTATATATCCTTCACTATCCCTAATCTGCGGGAAAATACCTGCAGACTGGGGTGAAGAGGAAAGATCGCTGGACAATCTGGACAACCCTTGCCGATATTTGGCACATTCTCTAGAAAGATCAATTTGAGTCCTGCAAATACCTTGTCTTAAAAAATAGTGGTTTCTGGTGTATGTATTGATGTCCTTAAAGCCCTACTGTAAGCATTTGTACTTTGACAAGATTATGGTGGCTTTTTAGCAAAGTAATCTACACTGTCATCAATTTTATCCCAATGACCTCGTTAGAGCTGTCCACCTCACAGCCACAGCAGACAAAACTGTCAGTCTGTCAGTGAGAGTGTTCAATACATTTTCCCCCCAAAATCCAGAGGCCTTAATTGATTACATTTAAATGTCGTTTTTTTGCCTGCAGGGGCAACTAGGATAAATCCTAGGCTAGCTCATATATTAAAATGTGCCTGCCCCCTGGTGGAGAGTCTAGTGACCCTTCCATTTAGGTCTGAACAGAGCTTGACAAAATGTCTACCACTGCGGGTCCAAACTTGTCTGGCTCAAGACCACATTTTCATATATACTGTATTTGGTATGTAAATGTCTGCAAATCGACAATGTGAAAATAAATGTATGTATTCAAGGAATAAAATGTACTTTCTTAATGTGAATAATTTAAGTAAGATAAAAATATGTGAATCTAAGCATATTTATAATGTAAAAGCTACTCAATTAGATTGATCCAAGTATGTAAACAATTGTAAAAATATTTATTTAGATTGTCCACCAGTAATTCATGGAAATAATTTATTTATATTGTGGATATTAAGTTAGTACTCCACATTAGAAATGTCGCCAACCTTGATACCCTTTCAGGTTGTTTGTAAACTCATAAAAGTAATAGAAAAACATTTAAAAAATGAGGATGGCCTGGGATGGTTTCAGTCTCGCAGCCCTTACAGTTGTGATAAAAGAATCACTTTAAGGATACATGTTTATCCAAGTGTATGGGTATAGTCCTATCCCAAACCATAGGCTTAGCTTCAGAACTAATGCCTTAACATTAGCATTATTAAATAATGTCTTCAACAGCTTGTTAGTGTGTGTGTGTGTGTGTGTGTGTGTGTGTGTGCATGCATGTTTGTTGTCTAGTTAATGTGAGTAAGAGAAACTAGCCAGAGGACTAGATACCTACAGCTGCTGTCACATATTTCTCTTCAAAACTAATCCCCCTTTTCCGTCTTCCTCAGTGTGACGTTCATCTCTCCCTGTTTCTCTTCTTCCTTTCATATGTTCTCTCATAAGGAACAAGGACCAGCACTTGCACTCTGTCAATTTATTATTCTGTAGTTAAAGGTAAATGCATTCAGGATTATATCTATTGTCTATGCTGCTGTCTTCCTGACACTCCCATCCCCATTGCTTCCTTTTTGTTCTCAGTTTCCCCATTTCTCTGTACACTCCCTCTCTCTTCTTTCTCTCAGTACTCTCCCTCTTTCTTCCACAGACTGGCACCAACCTCCACAGTCTTATTTGGAAAAACAAACTTGTATTCCTCCCTCCAGCCATTTAGCCTCTCTCTTTTCATGTCTCCTTTCATTACTCTCCTTTTCCTCCCTCGTTCCTGTCCACCCTGAGAGAAAGGACGTGAGATGCATCCTGCCCCTGGCCTGCCTAGTTGCTTACTTATTTGCATTGCGCAAAGGTCTTAATGTATTCCAGCATACCCTTACCCACCTATATGTTTCCATGTCTCCCCTTTTCTATCTGAGTCATGATTGAATGTGTCTGTCAATTAATCATTTTTAAGTTTATCAGGTTGGGTTGAGCGGATATCCATACTCTACTCTTCATGGATGGTGACATTGTGTGTGTTTGGGTTAGGTGCGTTTCTGTGTATTTATTTTTCTTGCATGTGTCTTTGAGTGTTGGGCTCTGTGTGGTAAAATGAAGTGACCTGCTGTTAAAGCATGATACATGCTGGAGCCTGGCGTGCTTTTTCCTCTTTGCTTAAACAACGCTGTTTGAAGAAGAACGTTTCAACCAAAGCTGTCCGAAGAAGAAAGAGCCAATTTAAACTACAACAATTAAATAAAATAACATAATTTAAATACAATATATTCACACAATCAATGACTGAATCACTCTCACTGCGCCGGAAGGCAAAACATGCTCATGTGCACACAACACTTTGACTTGAACATTGTCCTGGAAGGCATATAAACTCACTGACAATATTGTTTACCTGTTAGCTAACATGGTGCTCTTTGTCAACTACAATTCACATTGAGTGAGACATTGTTTTTAGACCTCAGTAGCCACAGGTGTAAATGTCGGAAATGTGTCCCACATCGGCAGGTGATGTGCAACAGTTGACATTTTCATCTATTTACAATATAGAAACGCTTTTCACCGACCCCAATCTGGCAACAAGTCTTGTTGATTCTTGAAATGTTTAATTATAAAAAATGCTCGAAGTCTCTCTTCCCCTTCCGTTCCCTGTCTCTCTGCCCAGGCCTTGTCGCAATTTTCACAGAGGGTCTCTATCAGCTAACAGACCCCAACTAAACACGCACAGACACATAAACACACACACATACACCCCTGGGGTGGATGAAAGCTGGATGAGAGCCGAGTTGACCAGGTCAGATCCGATTGCGTCTCTTCCCATCTAGTCCACGTCCCCCCACCACTCAGTATACCTCGACTCTTTTCGATGACACAGATGTCCCCACTGGTGCTCTGTCTGACCTCCTCATCGGAGTGGCTGACAGCTGTCAATCAAAGTCAAGCCTGCAGTGTGACAAGGGAAGGGTTGATGGAAAGACCCCCTCCCTGCCCCATCATTGTTCTTCGTTGTTTTCTGAA
The DNA here is from genome assembly GCA_016801105.1 of Esox niger. Taxonomy (NCBI): domain Eukaryota; kingdom Metazoa; phylum Chordata; class Actinopteri; order Esociformes; family Esocidae; genus Esox; species Esox niger. The sequence goes on from JACXGJ010006219.1 coordinate 34,876, forward strand.
GTATTTTCTTAGGCTACTTATTAATTCTCTTGTGTGGCTCTGATACATTTAGTCAGAGAAAGCTGTATCAGGTTAATATTGAGGCATTCTATCAAGCTGAAGTATAGAATTCCAATGGGTTTTGTATTTAGCCTGAAGGAAATGATTAACAGGTTAATGGAAACAGGCATCTATAACTTCCACACAAGCATTCACAGGCAACAGGTTAACATACTAAAATAACCACAACATAACACATTATTGTGAACTCATTCCTTCCTGAATTTAGCACTGTTGCTTGTAAACATGGGTAGATGAATCTGCATTTAGCATATATGCATACATATTGCATAACAACAGAAAATTCATCTGAGCCTGATTGTGAGATATAACTGATACTCTCATTCTGCTCATAATGCCAATGAACATCTACATATGGGATGTAGGAAGTCATTACTTAGGCCTTTATTGGATTTGACTGCCGTTAGTGTGCTGAGTACGTTAACAACCTAACAACTGGTTAGTGCTAGGGCAATTGTGGTTAGTGCTAGGGCCAGTGTGCTTAGTGCTAGGGCCATTGTGGTTAGTGCTAGGGCCATTGTGGTTAGTGCT
>JACXGJ010006220.1:0-25000 GCA_016801105.1 Esox niger
GGGTTAGAACCTGGGGTGACACGGATGGGTTAGAACCTGGGGTGACACGGATGGGTTAGAACCTGGGGTGACACGGATGGGTTAGAACCTGGGGTGACACGGATGGGTTAGAACCTGGGGTGACACGGATGGGTTAGAACCTGGGGTGACACGGATGGGTTAGAACCTGGGGTCACACGGATGGGTTAGAACCTGGGGTCACACGGATGGGTTAGAACCTGGGGTGACACGGATGGGTTAGAACCTGGGGTCACACGGATGTTTTAGAACCTGGGGTCACACAAACGGGTTAGAACCTGGAGTCACAGACTTGTTATATCATGGATTATCAGAGGAGTTAGAGCATGTAGTCATAGACTTGTTATAGCCTGGGGGGAAACTTTTAAGGGTAAATAAGACATTTACCAAACACTAACGGTCTTGAGTATCATGAGATGATTCAAATGCTGTTAGCTCTATGAGATTGTGATTTAATACCAGCCAGCACAACTGAAATTAACTGGCTACCTGAAGTAATACACACACAATAGACACCATAATTACGATGAAATATGACAATCGGCATGTTTGTGTGTGTTTCTTGTACCTTAAGGACAAGCTGTTCAAATGCCTGCTGTGTAGCCTCCCTCACACGCCGGTCATGGTCCTGTCACAACAACAACAAGAATATCAGCATTTAATACATCACCGATCTGTCAACAAACACAACATGATTGTGGGTTCAAACCCTTCACGGCACCGGACCATAGGTACAGCACCTCAGTTAGACTCACCACTGACATCTTACAGTAGATTCTGGGCCAATATGGCAGAACGCCTTTGACCACGTCTGAGTCTCGCTCTTGACACATAGCGGCAAACTCCTGTGCCGCCTTTAGGGAAGAAGAACACAACATTAGAGCCGTTTCAGATTGTTGTATTCTACTTTCACCACTGTCGGCTCCAGGCCGGGCTTGACTGGGCGCCCTCAAGAATGAACTTAGCTCCCCTATTGGCACCCCCAAGACAGCCAGTCCAAACTGCCACGTTTCCGTGATCAGCACCCCTTGCCATCACCGTAGCTTTCCCAAGTCCTTCACAATACATATTCCCTAACCGGAACCCCTTCCTTAATCACCGTTCTCTAACCTTGAGTTTAGTGACGGTGTCTCTCTTGGATAGCTTCCTCAACACTAGACGGAAGTCGGCATCAACCAAGTTGTCAACCTCCTCGGCCCCGTGAACAGCCGGCACGTAGCCAAGCTCCGTTGCCGGCGTGTTACCGAACCCCACGAATCCGGGAACAGCACCACTCTCCCGGGCAAGCAGCTCTGCAGCCCGTCCGCTACTGGAGGGCTATGGTTAAAAAAAATTGCATACAAATGATTTCACACTAAAGATGCTCGCTAGCTACTGTAGTTAGTTAGCACAAATCTGGACATAACAATACCATAACTTCGGGTACATTTAACTGAAAACATAGCATTAGTTCGCTAACTTACCCGAACGTTTCCTTTCGTTCGTTGCTTATTCTTTCCCATGTTTTGTGTTTTAATGTTTAAGTTAGCTTACTTAAAGGCATTTGATCGCTAGCCAGCAAAAGTCTGAAAGTATGGGATCAACACCAGCGTTTTGTGAGCGAGATTAAAAAGATACTTCCGGGTCACGAAAATTAGGAAAACTTCTAACTAAAAGACGCCAACATATTACGATTATAAAGATCACTATAATAGACTGTACATGTACAGAAAAAAACTGCTCTATACAGAAAAAACTATTCAATACACTGCAGTGAATCTATTGTAGGAAATGTACAGGAGAGTCAGCAGAAGTATGCAAGAAAATTAAGGGGCACTGTGTAATTACAATTGTTGCTGGCATTTTACTCTGTCTATACCATTGGCCACAATGCAAATTGCATACATTTACTCTGTCCACTCTCCTGAACATTTCCTGCAATACATTTACTGCGGCAAATAGAATAGTTTTTTGATGCAATGTGTCCCATGTACAGTGTAGCTGGTTTTAGCGCAACAAGCCCATACAGTATAACTAATGAACGCAAGCAAATTACCAAGAATTACATCATCAAGGATTCATCTACTTATTTTTAAAATAAGAAATGTTTACAACAATAGTTTAAGCCATCTCCATTTCTCAATGTGCTCGACCTTAGAATAGTATTAATCTATTGTGAAGTACTAAAGTATTTTCCTTCGTTTATTTTTATATGTAGATATTGCTTTTATTATCTATATAATTACAATATACACTAAGCAAAGCGGTAGAATTAATTTAATATTATTATCTCGTTGAACTTTTATTTTGAAGGCAAAATCCGAAAACCGGAAGTCTTATTGTTGCTTCGGAATATCTGATGCGAGCATGACTCTACTAAGAATGGGACACGACACAACAGCAACCCGGAAAACGCGTCGGAAGGCAGGAAACACGTTTATTGACGTCACCTGGGAATGTGGTTTTTGACTTCTCCATGGTACAGTTGAAGTCAGAAGTTTACATACACCTTAGTCAAATAAATTTAAAATCTGGGTCAAAAATTGCAGTTAGCCTTCCACAAGCTTCCCACAATAAGTTGGGTGAACGTATTGGGCAAAAATCTGTAGGCCTCCTTGCTCACACATTTTCTATAGGATTGAGGTCAGGGATTGAGAGTCTCATTTGTCTTGAGATGTTGCTTCAAAATATCTGCATATGTTTCCTTCCTCAGGATGCCATCTTTTTTGTGAAGTGCACCAGTCCCTTCTGCAGCAAATCACCCCCACAGCATGATGCTGCCATCCCTGTGCTTCACAGTTGGGTGTACTTTGGCTTGCAAAACTCCCCCTTTTCCTCCAAACAGAAAGATTGTCATTATGGTAAAAGAGTAATTATTTTGTTTCATCAGACTAGAGGACATTTCTCCAGAAAGTACAATATTTGTCCTCATGTGCAGTTGCAAACCGCAGTCTGGCTTTTTTATAGCGAATTTGAAGTAGTGGCTTCTTATTTGCTGAGCAGTCTTTCAGGTTATGTCAATTTAAGACTTGTTTTACTGTGAATATAGTTTTGTACCTGTTTCCTCCAGCCTTTTCACAAGGTCATTTGTGGTTGTTCTAGGATTATTTGCACTATTCTCACAAAAGTGTGCATCCTTAAGAGACAGACAAATCCCCTTCCTGAGTGGAATGATGGCTGCGTTGTCCCATGGTGTTTATACTTTCATACTATTGTTTGTACAGATAAATGTGGTACATTTAGGCTTTCGGAAATTGCTCCCAAGGATGAACCAGACATGTGGAGGTCTACAGTTTCTTCCTGAAATCTTGGCTGATTTCTTTAGATTTTCCCATGATGTCAGGCATAGAGACACCGTGTTTGAAGATAGGCCTTGAAATACATCCACAAGCACCCTTCCAACTGACTCAAATTATGTCAATTAGTCTATTAGAAGCTTCCAAAGCCATTACATAATTTTCGAGAATTTTCAAAGCTGTTTAACAGCACAGTCAACTTAGTGTATGTAAACTTCTGATCCACTGGATTTGTGATGTAGTGAATTATAAGTGAATTATACTGTAAACAATTGTAAGAAAAATTATTTGTCACACACAAAGTAGATTTAATACATTTGCCAAAACGATAATTTGTGAACATGATATCTGTGGAGTGAGTGAAAAATGACTTATAATTACTTCAACCTAAGTGTATGCAAACGTCTGACTTCAACTGTATATGGTTTTGGATTTCTCAAGGGTTTATGGTCATTGCTGAGATGTTGATTCAAAACACAGGTCTGTTTCTGCAGCAGCTAATTAGTTCTACATTTTTGTGGTTGCAACTCAAACAGGTAACTAGAAATGACTTCAGTAACTCTGCAACAGGAGCTCGTAAACTGTCTTGGATTAGTTATAATCATCTTGAATCATAGTTTGGGCAACATAAGAAACAGGTGGAATTTTGGCTAAGATCAAACTACACACCTGTGTTCTTTATGGATCATCTAGTTTCTTGGAAGTTCAGCCCCAAAGGAGGGAAGTTGTTCTCTATTTTGGCAACCCAATGTTGTACAACCTCTGCTGTGGACCTTGGACGGCAGTCCCACCCATTTTCCGGACACATCTTAAACCTTTTCATCTAATGGGTATTGAAAGTAATTTCATTAAAAAAAATATGTGGTGCATGGTTTAGAGTACATCCACCTCAGAGCTCCTTAAGCAAAAACGATTCAATGATGGAAAAAACAGTGAATTATCTGCTTTTCAAGTAAAGATGTCATAATGATGCTATATTACTGTGGAGAATGGAGAGGTCCATCTCAGTAATAATAATAATAATAATAATACATTATATTTATATAACGCTTTTCAGGGACCCAAGTACCCAGTAATCATCAAAATACTTATAACATGGTCTTTTATTTTTACTGCTTAGTTAAAGGAGAATTTCAAGTTTTTTTTATTTTCAGTACATAGTTCTTCAAGATGATAGACATCTATGGACCAAGAGAAACTGAACTCCATGGTTCAGTTTTTTAGACACCAAACTTTTATTAATTTATTGTAATAAATTTTTTTTTAAAGATATTATTCCACAGTCCACAGACCATTGAGTGAGGTTTGAGGGCTGTCTGGCAGGTACTGCCGGCTCCAGATCCTGACCCAGCATCTCGATTGGATTAATCAATCAATCAAACAAAATTATTTTATACATCAGGAGTTGTCACAAAGTGCTTTCCCAAAACACCTGGCCTTAAACCCCAGGGAGCAAACAACAGTAGTGATGAACTTCAGTGGCTAGGAAAAACTCCCTAAGAGAGAATAATTTTAGGAAGAAACCTACAGAGGAACCAGGCTACGAGGGGTGTCCAGTCCTCTTCTGGCTGTGCCGGGTGAACATATTAAGAGTCCAAATTGTAATAGTTCGATGCATGTGGGCTGAGCCCAGAGTCTATTTAAACCTAGTCCAGATCAGAGTCATGACCAGATGGACGAGGACAGGGACAGACGGGGGGGTCAGCAGAGTGGCAGCTGAAATCGTCAGGTATCTTGATCTGCAACACAACCAGGAGGACTTTGGGCAGGGACTGTAACGAGTCACGCCTGGTACTCCACTGGTGTAAGGCCATATTTTTCTACTAGTGCCCACTGCTGCTTCCACTCCAGCACTGTGGAGAGACCGGGAGAATGCCAGAATGTTCCACCCCAGACAAAGAATTCTCAAGGTGAGTGCAGAGAGGCTCTGAAACAGTCCGGTAGCTGCACGGAAGTTTTGCTCTGCCTGAGAACACCTGCCTCAGATGGATTTGAAACAAGTGTCTATTTAAGGGGAGAATTATTGAGAGGATTATCAAGTGGATGCGGTTGATCTTTGGTTTTGGTCCAATGCTGAATAGACAGAGACAAGTCATTAGCACCACAACCCCAAGCATCGACAGTGTGACTCGAGGCCCCCACCCAAGCCAGCAGCCTTTCTGTTCACCAAATGTTTCAGTGTTAATGAGATCTTAGGTCTGGGTTCTCCCTACTCTCACCTGAATGTTTGCGGTGCTGTTAGTTACTACGAGTAGCCATTGTTTTGAAGTAGTTTAGGGTTCTTATGGTACTTTTGTGCAACCTGTTTGCTGTCCTTTTGGAAAGTTGCTATGACTATATTGGGTCATTTTAGCATCTTTATAGTTTAGAACTATGTCCTGACTTGTGCCCAGATGTAATGCTACAACAAAGAATCCATCTGACATATGAATGCCCATCTAAAATATAAATGCAAACCTAACATGTAAATGCCAACTACTGTCATTGACTGAGAAGAAAGAGGAACTTGCGTTTATGCTGATTAATGTGTGGGCTACACAGAACATCTTGAGCCTTCGCAATTATATGATATGGAGTCTTTCTCTTACACAAGGACCTCCCTCCTCGCACATTACATTACAGTATAAGCATACTATTCAGGTACATCTGATCAGTCAGAAGGATAGAGACTTGCGGACAGTCTTGACCACCTTCGGAGATCCAAGGACTGAAAGCAGACTATTGATGCTGCTGCATCTTATATTACTACTACTAATGCCACTACTATTACTATTACTAGTACTACAGTAATACTATAATAAGTCTCTCATGGCGTCAACCAAGCTCAACAGTACCGAATGCTCCCTCTACATCTCACACCTCAACATAACATCCATTAAAGAGGAGAAGCAAGGCAAGTTTGATTTATCTGCTTGTTTTTTCACACACATTGTTTCCGGGAAAACGCTCCTTTTTCTCATTCCTGTGTTTGGTCTGATCTCCCTGGCGATGAACTGCTTCGTCCTCATTGGATTGGTGAGATTCAGAAAGCTCTTCTGGCAGCCTTACTACACGTTTTTGAAGAACCTGTTCATCTGTAACTCTTGGCACAGTTTGATCTTAGCTTCCTCTTTGTTGTACTCTCTTCTGATCCAACGAACCATGACTTTTGGGACTTGGTGCATCGTACAGTTTAGTTGTATGGGGGTTGTCCACCTAAATATTGAGATGACTCTGGCCCTCATGGCGATTGAACGATACATTTTCATATGCCAAGGCATCCACTATCGGAGGATCATGACGACCGACCGTGTGAGATATGCCCTGGGAGGTATCTGGTTAACAACATTGGCTAATGGGATAAACCACTTCATCGTGCTTGACATGGAACAGGGTGGCTATAACAGAGCCACTGCAGGTCTGTGCTGTGAACCCAGAATTATAAAAGCATCTGTAAGATTTACTCCTGAAAAGAATCTGCTATTCCACGGTCCTGTAGCCACCATCATGGCTCTCTTAATCGTCACCCTCTGCTTCTGTTATGGACGCATGTATGTGGAGGCACGAAAAGCTGTGGTAGACCTCCAGCTGAACGACTGGCGTGCCTGTAAAACTGTAGCCTTTTACTTCTGCATGTTTCTTGTTCAGCTCATTCCTCACATGTACTGTCATACGTCTTTAGCAGCACACAAGCAAACTATGACCTTTCACCTGTCTGAGAAAGGGACCAGTCAGCATGTCACACTCCTCGTCTTGTTCACAGTGCTTCCTTTCATTAACCCTGTAGTTTACACAATGCATAACCACAAGTTGAAGCAGGCTCTGTTCCATTGGAACCGAAGGACGCTGCTAGAGAGGAAGTGTGCTGGAGCAGAAGAATGTTTGGGAGAAGAACATCAAGGAAGAAGAGGTGGAGAAAGAAGACCAGGAGGTGGAGGTGGAGGAAGAAGAGGAGATACTCCAGGAGAGCTAGATATCATCATGATACCTATGGGTGAAAGAAGAGGACCACACTGTAATGATTTTGGACAGGCTGAAAAAGGAGAGAGAGGAGGAACGGATAGGAAAGGAAAGCAGAAAACAAAGAGGGGACAGGATTGGAAATAAGAAAAAATAAGTTGTGGATGGATAGAGAGTAGAGGGTGGATTGAGAGAACAGAATGGGTCAGGCATAAAAGAGAGATGGGAGGATTATACAGGAGACTATAAGGCCCACTATCACCCTTCTCTTCCTTTCCATCCTTTTTCTTCTCATCCTTCAGGTCATGTGAGTAACTGACTTTATTTCAAAAGTCCAGAAGCTGTATCATTTTTCAGACTTCAAACCCCTAAAAGATAGTCAAAGGATGCAACAATCGCAGTACCACGCACAATATGTCATATTTCCCAGCATGCTTTATTGCAGGTTCAAATTAGAACTGTTTGTTTCATCTACACTGAATTTGCAAGACCTTTGAATATTATTCAGGCCACTTCCCTTTCTCCACATTTTAGGTGATAAGAACCTTTGCCATGATGTATTTCACAACATAAAGGCACAGAACATGAATTTATTTTATGAAATGCCATGTCATTAGACATTAATCCATTCTAATAGCACACATTACTTAAATTATAGGTTACATTTGCTGAGTTTTCACAAGATTTGCATGTTTGGTAAAATAACTGAAATATGCTAGTCTAAAGAACCATTACAGTGGAACTGACTTGTCCAATGATAAATATATTGAATAGATGATATCACAGACAATAACACCCCAAAAGCTTGATCTCTAAATTAAGTTATTTCAAACAGTGTTGCGTAATGTAGTTAAGATATCTGGGAAGCCATACTAAACATTATCATGTTGTAGTTAATTGAAAAAAAAGAATTATCATTGATTTAAGTCTTTCTTCCTCTTTCTTGGCCTGGTCTCTCTTGTTATTAGACCATGTTGCTAATGCTAGTTAAATAATGCAGTCTGAAAGAAAAAGAACATGCCAACAACAACTAGCTATCTTAGTTTGTTGATAGTGGAGTGCGTTCTCTAAAGTACAGTATTATGCAGACTTGATATGCGCTGCAGCAAGAGGTACACATCTGGTATATGTACAAAACAACAATTATGTCATAATGTAAACAAAATGAAGCATGTCGGTGCCAAGACAATTTTAAATGACACAATGTCATTTCAACCTCTTCAGCCGTGCTCCGTGATAATGAGAGCTTTGTTGCTTCTAAAAATATGTATTTAGGTGTTCCTGGAGTTTTTGTTGGTGTTTTTCAAGTGCCCTGGCATTGAAATGCATTAATAAATGGGTGAGTTACTCAGGACCAAGTGATATTTCAAAATAAGGGTCCTTTAACAGGAATTTAGATGACCAATACAGCTTCAGGGACCTAAATAATGAAGTTGTCCTTTAAACAGGCATTCTGAAACATCATGTTCATCAACATCAAGTTTACATGTTTGAGGAAGTCAGAGACACATCAAGAGACTTATCAAGTGGATGCGATTGGTTTTTAGTTTTTGTCCCTGGCCAGAGAATAGCCAGAGACAAGTCATTAGCACCCCAACCACTGGCAGTGTAACTCAAGGCCCCCCCAGCCAGCAGCCGTTCTGTTTACCAAGTGTTTCAGTGTTAATGAGATATTGTGTCTTGGTTCTGTGCTCCACACTCTCTACAAAGCATCTTTAAGCGGGACTTAGTTGGACTTTGGGCAATTACCGTGTTCACTGAGGAGGTGGTTAACCATAGGGAAACATATCTGAGACGCAAAAGATATTAGATACATTTTAATCAAAATTTATTTCCATGTGATTTTGTTGTCTCTTTTTGTTGTCATAACTACCAAAACACTTTGAAAAGGATACATTGCTTCCTGTAATTACTTATCATTTATTGGAACATGTGACTTCAATTACCTACTTTGAAAGATCTCATTTTCCCAGCCTGTGCTGTATATTTTTGAGCTGCGTGTTGAATGAAGACATAAAAGTACACATTTAGTTTATTGGTTTATTCAATCTGTGCTTATTTATTGTTATGAGCTAGACCATTGGTATTCAATCTTACCCTGTATCTTTGCATTACAGGAATCAGTGGTTGTTGTATCTGTGTGTTACATAAATCAGTGGTTGTTGTATCTGTGCATTACAGGAATCAGTGATTGTTTTATCTGTGTGTTACATAAATCAGTGGTTGTTGTATCTGTGCATTATATGAATCAGTGGTTGTTGTATCTGTGTGTTACATAAATCAGTGGTTGTTGTATCTGTGTGTTACATAAATCAGTGGTTGTTGTATCTGTGTGTTACATAAATCAGTGGTTGTTGTATCTGTGTATTACTAAAGTTATTGTGGGGTTGCACTTATCTCCACTTTCTGAGATTTTTTCTGCTTGGGAATGTGTGCTAATTGTGTCAACTCAACAGCAAAATGTAGAGCTTCAAGTTGTTCTTTCAGACTCCACTTAAAGCAGGTTACATTGTTGTTTGTTGTTGTTTCACTATCCAGTCTACACCAAGGAGGAAGAGGAACGGGGAGAAACATGAAACCTTTCAGACACTAAGGACTTTTTACTGAATTCCTTATAGGGTGTTCTCTCCACAGCCACCTGTATTATCAAACCACTTTTCAAATTAAAGAAAATTTATGTAGATATGAGGCTATTATTATGTGGATATTCCGGTAAAAAACATGATGAAGGCATTATGGCCAGCAGACTTTTTCAATTTAACTTATTTTAAAGTCTCACTTGAAGAATCCAATTAAACACCTTCACTGGTGTTGAAAGTGGCATTAATGCTCTTTTCACACCTTTTCGTTTCTTAGGTATTTTTACAATGTGTTATGTTACAATGTATGTTTATTCAGCTCCCTAAAACAGCCAGGAGTCATACATTATGTTAGATAATGTTAGTGTAAAGCCATGACACTTTATGCAAAACATGTTACAGTGATGAGTCTATGGATATAGATTTCTATCAAAACTTTGTAAACTTGTAAGTTGCGTGTTACAAATATATACAGCGAGTCACAATACTTAAACGCAGCTGTCCAATAAAAATTACTGTCAAGAAATATAAGCATATTGTTTCACAAACATATGTCAAAATCCCAAAACAGGCAATGAATCGTTAACACAAGCAAAGGATGATTAGCAAATTAATGTATGACCGTTTTTATGTTCAATGTTTTGTGAATGTTACTGCATTTGTCAACTGCATTTCACATATTTGTGATTGCATAACATTTGTGAGTGGCCTTACAATCTTTTTTGAAGATGTTGCTAAATAACATAAGGCATTGGGTTAAGCTGAGTAACGTTTATTATTAAGTTTACCTCCACCACAAATAGCATCTATGAACTCTATGTCTTTTGCCACTGGCTGTTTTAACAGCTTATATGCCATTCGTGAATGACTGATACAACAACTAACAATACAGGAGACAACAACTTAAGTAACTTGGACAAAATGATGTACCCTTTACATAATGTACTAGTCTACTGGGACAGAACAGAGAGACAACATAGAGTGTGAAACATGATCTATTATTGAGTTGTTAGCTTTAGATTATGTTGATGATGTAGTACGGCATAATTTAGATTTTAGTTGATGGCTAGAAGTTTAATCCCAAACAATTCTAATAAAACTTGGCAAGTTAAAGACAGAAAATACAGTGAAAAACACAAAAAGCTACTGCAGAACAGTACTTAAAGGTGTAGAGAGAAAGAAGGAAATCCACTATTACGTTACATTACTGTGAAAAGAAGTCTTTCAAGAAACTGATTTGCTCAAACTTTATATTTCAGACAATAATCTCAATGACTCAAATTATTTTATTATTTAGACATTCAGGGAGCGGAGGTCTGCTTATTGGACACAGTATTATATTGGCCGCCTCACTGCCTCGACTATATCCGAGCCTTTATGGGAAATATGAACATGACAGAAGAAGCCACATTCCAATTTAATGAGGTTTCACACCTCCACAGGCACCTATCAGTGCATTAGCAAGCGGAAGTGGAAGAGGTACCTGGTGACATGTGTGATGATGTTCTCAAATGTTAAGGAATGCTTGACATTTACCTCCTAACAGTGGCACCTTCAATGTGAAGACAACCTCTGGACAAGGAGCTAACATGCTTCAGCCAGGTTCTCCTTTATCCCAGTGCTCTTGAATTATAAGAGGGCCTAGTCTCCTCACTTGCTAACGTCTCCTCGCTTGCTAACGTCTCCTCACTTGCTAACGTCTCTGAGCATAGAGATGCCTAGAGGACTTAATTGAGCGAAAACTCGGCTTTGCAAGGAAATCGCCGTTAAAAACATCCACCATTTTCTTGGAGTCAAAAAGGTGAAAATTAAGCCAAAATAGTACTACTTTAACGAGAAGATGGCCATAACGGACTTGCTCTTTGGTAGCGTAACACAAATTATATGCTGCAGAAGTCGGAGGTTTACTAAACTAAGGATCATTAAATCAAATGTTTAAACCACCCCACTGATTTGATGTCAACAAACTATCGTTTTAACAAGTCGGTTAGGACATCAACTTTGTGCATTAAACAATTATTGTACTAACAATTGTTTACAGACAGATCATTTCACTTAATTCACTATATCACATTCCAGTGGGTCAGTTCACATACACTAAGTTGAATTTTTCCATAAACAGCGTGGAAAATTCCAGAAAATTATATCACGGATTTAGAAGTTTCTGATAGGCTAATTGACATCGTTTGAGTCAACTGCAGGTTTTCCCGTGGATGTATGTCAAGGCCTTGCTTAAAAGTCAATGCCTCTTTGCTTGACATCATGGGAAAATCAAAATGAATCAGTGTCATGGAAATCACTAAATGGGAAAGGCACAGAGACAGTATATTACCGATCTGCTGAAGGCACATCCAGTACAAGTGAGCAGAGCCGAAACATACAACGGCCTTACAAATGACTGGAGTAAGCAATATTATTTCATTTTATTATGGAATAACAAATATTCTAACACATCTCCTTTTGAGAATAAGCAAAAAGACAGCATGCACCTCTGGAGACTGTTTGCAGTCTTCGAACCCTAACTGCTGTAATATACACCCGTTTGCAACTACTAGTCATTCTGATACTACAACTGATATACTATACATATCACTTCTGTCAACTACTGTACCTACTAGTCAATCTCTCACGGTGTTTACTCAGCTGAAAAAAGGCAGTGTGCTTGATCTACTTACACGAACATCTACTGAAGAAAATGAAGCGAGACTCTGTTCATCTGCCTGTTTTTTCTCACATTTTTTTTCTGGTAAAACACTACTTTTTCTGATAATGTTTCAAGATCCGTTGATTTTCGACTAATTGGTTTGACAATGGAAGTAAACAGACACCACGTCGCTACACAGGTATCACGTGCACCCACACCCGCTGTTTAAATAGCATAGTGGTTAAAGACAGTCTGTCGCATTGGAAACCATGGATTGAATCCAGCCAGGGAAAACAACAGCATGCCTTCTAATCACGTTTAAACTACACTTGCCTGGTTCCGTTTCTCCTTTTCTTTAATAATTTCTCTAATGTTTGTAACTATAATTAAAGTAGTGAAATAAATGCAATACAAATTTCTTCATTTCACTAGATATTTTTCGTCCAGTTTGCCATTTTATTCTGAAAGAGTGACATATATTTTCTGCATGATCAGATAATATTTTCAAAATACATGCCAAAATGTCTCAATTTCTGCCAGGGTATGCAAACTTAGGACCACAACAGTATATTTTTATAATTATTCCAAAGAATAACCCAATAGATAATTAAGTAGCATCGCTAATTAAGTTATGTACCTGAGGTGTTAAAAAGGTAAAAACCCGATTACACATTCAGCCCCAAACAGGTTCATAAAAGGAATTTGTTAAACACAAAAGTACCCGACTGCATCTTCAAACAGGTGCAAATCTAATCCTTAAAACGATCCCACATCAGGTGTATATCTAATCATTAAAACGATCCCACAACAGGTGTATATCTAATCATTACAATGCACCGCAAAAGTACTATCAGGAGACTCGTTAAAGTGATTTTCTTTTACATAAATGACACTTTTTCACCAAGCGAGACAGGCAATCTCACCAGTAGTCACAATTACATCGCGTCACTTTGGTCAAACAATGAAAAAAAAACACAGGAAGACAGAAAAAAAGCATTCACCATTGAGTGTACATTACAATGACATTTTCTTTGCCTGCCAGGGGAGTTGGATTTCAACAATATTACATTTGTCGTGTCCTAATGATCAAACTCAGGCATGCTCAGACCGTGTAAACCAACGTCATAATATAAAATGATTCTTGATTTGCCATAAGACAATCATTATTACAAAAAACAACAAATGTAACAGTAATAATTACAGGTAAAATAAAAGATGATGAGGAATATAATACATAAAAACATACCACAATATTAAATATGGTATCACAACCGTAATTAATTATTTCTTTATTTCACTTGATTGTGCATTTTCTCTGTTATTTCTGTTGTTCATGAGTTTGTGTATGTAATGCGCTAGACAAACGAACTTGCTTTTCCTGTCACTCAAGCCTATAGTGTCGACATACTTGGAGATCATAAATAGTAATTATAATTTCGATTGCTGACATCTTGATTAGCCAACAGTTCTTAAATTGACTAGTGTTAGCATTAATCAGTGGTTCTGGGTCGACCAGTCACCTTAATGATGGCAGAGCTTGCTCTTGTAAAGGAGCTCGGCTCTGGGCTGAGACGCGAAAGTGTTCCATAACAGCGCAGATTTTGTCTTGGAGAATGACGAAGGGTTAATAAATTGGTTTAGGCTATAATTCATGCAGAAATCTGTAAATTCATAGTTTGATGATCGCCACACCCGCATAAATTACAAGGATATCTTAAATAGGACAGGTGCGGCGTGTTCTCGCATCCACAGCTATATCCGATTTGTCAATCTGCGATGACATGAGGTTTCATAAATCACACTTGCAGATGATCGTTTCTCCACACGTTGGTATCTGAGATCTTTTCTGAAATGGTTTGATGAATGAGTAATACATTACACTGTGCTGGAATACAGAGCCAAGAAACCTACAATGTGTAATGGTCCAAATATGTCTGAAGTTTACTGCAGTGCAATTGTTTTAAATTATGTTGCTTTGGTACTACAGTCATCTGCATTGTTGGTTTGATTAGTTAGTCGAAGGTTAATCCATTCACATTTGAGTCTTTCAAATGGTTTGAATCCTAGACCAGCAAGACCGAAATCTGTGCAACATCTAAATATATGTTTGTTTATCTATGTCTACCTTTGTTTTTACAATTAGTGTAGATGACGCTTGACGTACGTCACGTAAAGAGAACGGGTAGGAGACGGTTCCAGAATCTCGTGCACAAATGGAGTGAGGCGTGTGACAGCTTTTAAAGATTAAAATTTTATTTTTTTGCCTCGGTGCATTTGGGGGAGTTTTGGAACAGCAAAATTCAGTGCTAAAGGGTTGAGATCACTGTAAGAGAAGGGATGCCAAAACGTAATCTCCCAACCGCATGGCCAACTAATCATTCCAAGCTTCCAATTGGTTGACCTTCTCGCTTTCTCCTGTAACTATATCCCAGGTAGATTTTCTAAATTAGAATTTGTTCTCAGGCAACTTGTGTGGTAAAATAAGGTAGATAAAATAAAAATCTCACCTACTTATTTAAACATCTCTATTTCATCTGTCTTAATTGTTCTTTCTCTTCACTGTTTCTGTCCATCCCATCAGTCACCACAACTGTCTTATTTTGTTTTTCCAGAGCTCTAGCATTGAAGAGCAGACAAGGCTCATGAATCATGATGTTTCACTGTGAGCCCTGAGTGCTTAGAACACTACCGGGCTAAACTTCTTAAAAGAAGCATGCCACTTATCGTTCTACTAATGCCAAACATGCATCTGTGTATTTAAATATTCCATAACATTACTTGGATACTGCATACCACAGTCTGCAACACCTCCCCCATTCTCAGTTCTTAGTTTTTATCCTGCAGTATTTTGTGCCAGGGATCAAGGGTCAGTACGAATTCTAAAGTATCCTTTTGGATCTAAGGAATACATCTGTTAATAACTGAGGTGTCCTGTTGAATCTTAAGAGAACATACGTCCTTGGACTGTTTTACGATTACCTGGCCTGATGTCTCCTAGCTGTCCCTGCTCAAAGTCCATCTGGTTCTGTTGCGTATCTACACAGTGATGACAGGCCACCTGGTCACCCGTCTTTGTCCACCTGGTTGTGCAGCTGATCAGGATTCTGCCTAAAGACTCAGTCAGCATGTATTTACTAACCAGCCTGTAATCATACTTGCAAATATATTGGCCCAAAAAGGTCATGCTTTCTGATATCAACCAGCACAGCTGAGGACCCTTCAAAGTCTGTCTCTAAGTATTCCTAGGTCACTATTGTTTTCATAGTCACTGTGCATCAATTATTCTTGTGTATATGCACTTTGTGACACCTGCCAATGCAAACATGGTTTTATAAAAATAGTCTGATGAACAGAAAACACCTGCGGGTGAGTGGAACAACTTCTAACCCACCCAACATATGGTCTTTATCCCAGTAATAAATCCCTCGCTCTGATTTGTATTGAACACTGATAAAACCTTACGGCATGAATATTTACAGATGACAAAGGAGAATCACTTGGTAATACACACAGCAAAATCTGTGCTCAATTTGAAATGAGGGCTGACAATTTTTCAAATAGTAGATGAACACAGCTTACCAGGATTGTATTGGGTGGACAGCCTGGCAGAATTTCGGATGAAACAGAAGACCAGCCTGATCCTCACAACCAGTAAAAATGTTATGTTCTAGTCCAGTTTTTTTATTTTTTGTATATAAATCAATGCCTGGACCTCATTTTCCTTAGAACCTAACATCAGCAACATTGTCAGACTGTAGCAGAACAATGAAAACCCCCCAGTTGGAATCCTGCTTCGGTCTGTAATAGAATCTGTGAAACTCTTGTACCTAGTGTGAAATTGATTAATTACATTATTGATTAAATTAAGATCTTTATGTTGTTTACTTTATAAAAACTGAGTAGTAGTATAAAATTATAAACTGGGATGTTGAAACACAAAATGTTGATTAGCTGTTAGATCTGTTACAAATTAGAAACAGGTTTCTAATAGTAGTAACGCAGGACATCTCAGGTATCTGGCCGATATAAAATGTAAAGAACCGTGTCAAGGTGTTCTGTGTCACAGTGTGCCTAAGAACAGACCGTAGCTGTCATATGATGGTCATATTATACTACACCCCTTCCTGCATAATTAATTAAATATCTTACATAAACCTTTATTGGGAAGAGACAATTTAAGTATGAATATTGAAGAATGACTGACAATATTTTTGTATTAAATATGTAATCACATTAAATGCATGTCAAATACAGATACAGACCATAAGTCCAATGAGTGGATATGTCAAAGCGGTATCCAAACACAGGACAGCAACCATCTAGACTGGAAAAACAGTCCTTGTTTCATAGAGGATAAGAAAGGCCAATATTAGCTATTATGGAAGCCAGTGAAGATTGGTACCACACCAATCGGTTGTTTTTCAGAATGTGTGAGATATGCAGGAACTATAGAGGTACTGGAAGCAGTAAACTGACTCAGGAGGACATGCCCTGAAAGTGGTCTGGTCCTCTGTTCCCTCAAGATATCTAGTGTTTTAAGGTAGCTGGTCTCCCAAATATGGACCTACCCTGTTAACTTGAGAGGCAAGCCAGCAATGGGAGACTGAGGACTTCTACAGACAGAACTTCAGTATGCCATGCTTACCATTCTCATTAGCATTCATGCAATCGCTACCTACTCTTCTGGTCATTATTGTCAGTCACACCTCCAACTGTGACTGGAGACCAGGATGATCAACAGTGGGCACCAGTACTTCACACTTCTTATCCATCTCCTAGTGGTGTACATATAAATCAGCAATCTATAAACTAGTCAGTATTCAAGCAAATCGCTTACCAAGAATCATGGCAAATTAGTCAATCAAGTCAATATATGAAGTAACTACTGTGTTGACATAATTTAATATACAATTTATTGGTAGCTAGGGTTGCACGCTTACCGTAATTAACTAACAAAAAACACAGCAAACATACGGTAACTGTCCTGTTATTTATCAAAAACAACAAACACTGTTAGCTATACTCTATCAATGTTTTTGCTGTCTAGTGTCAGTGTTGTCATATTAATCTGGTTTACTTATAAGAAACATATGGACAGCTAACATACATTTAACACAAAAGTAAAGCAACTTAACCTAAAGCTCTTACCTGAGTAAGATGAGTCCATATGGAGTCACTTTCCCATCGAGTCGGTTGGCAGCCTCAATAACTTTGAGAAGCTTTTTTGGGAATCAGATATCGCATGCATCTGAACAATGAGCAACAAATATGTTTTATTTTGTAGCCTATTGTCGTTTCCATCCGTCAGAAATGTTCACTCCCTTCTGGCATACTAATATTCAGTGATTCAGTTCCTTTGGTCCGAAACTGTCAGACTGTGACAAGGGGGGACAACCGGCAACGTTGTCCTGAGCCCAGGCCTCAGGGGGGCCCATTTGGTTGGCTTAAATCTAATTATTTATTAGTCAATCTTGATATTTAGTACATTCGAACTAAAACAATCAACGTTTCTGACCTGTTTTATGAACAGTAACATCATTGCCATTTCTAATTTCTTCTTGCTCGTGGTTTGGTCCGAAAATTCAATTTTGATTCGGGCCCTGGGATTCCCGCCAGCGTACCTGCTCTCAGATAACCCATTCATTAAAATATCTGTACATCTTCATCCGCTTATCCATTATCGGGTCGTGGGGGCAGCAGCTCCCAGCATGGGAGCTATATTTCCTGGGCTACTTTGGCCAGCTCTGACTGGGGATCCTGAGGCGTTCCCAGGACAGTGTCAAAATATAATCTCTCCACCTAGTCCTACCCCCAAGTCTCCTCCCAGCTGGACGTGCCTGGAACACCTGCCTGGGGAGACGTCCTGGGGGCATCCTCACCAGATGCCCGAACCACCTCAACTGGCTCCTTTCACTGTAAAGGAGCAGCAGCTCTACTCCGAGTTCCTCACGGATGACTGAGCTTCTCACCCTATCTCTAAGGGAGACGCCAGGCACCCTTAAGAGAAAACTCATAAGCCGCTTGTACCCGCAATCTAGTTCTTTTGGCCATGACTCATTTGAATATACCATATGGAAATGTGCCATTATGAAAAACAAGACACTTAAAATAAATATGTGGCATTAAGAAATTAGTTACTTGAAATAAATTTAGTCTGTTGGAAAACATAATTTAGAAAAAAAAAAATATATATATATTGACTCATTCGTATATTTAATGCCTCATTTCAGGATTTATTTCATAGCCATATTTATTTCCTTATTATTGACTTAAAAGGAATTCCATACCGAGATAGGAGCAGGTGGACTCTGGGATTTAATTGAATAAAATAAGAATATATTATAGCAGACAACTGACATGGACAATAATTTATTTTTTGTAAAGTGGCACCTGCCACCCCAGTGGTTTTGCAAGTGCTAACTTATGTTGTGAGGCTTGTATACAGCTGCTCAGCCATGGAAACCCCTTTTGTGAGGCTCCCAGCGCAGTTCTTGGGCTGATGTTGATATCTAAAGTCTACCCACATTTAATCATAACCACCTATACCCCCATGAGAAGCAGGAGGGGGGGGACTAAAATGCACATATTTCTTCAAAATTTCAAATGAGAAATGGAACTAATTGGATTAATTTCAACAGCTCCTACATTAAGTATGCTATGACTACGAGATATATTGAAATCTTGTCCACTGCACCAAACTTCGGCTTATAGGCACACGTTACTGAAAAACAAGTGAAGCTAGACATTTAAAGGATGTTGACAGCTCGAACACCCCCAGTACCACACCAGACCTGAGACCGATTCCATCTCTGTGGTGTTCAATAGAAAATCTACAGGACAGTAGATCTCCAGGAACAGGGTTGGGCAGCCCTGGACTAACCAATGTCAAATCTAAAACTAGCCTCTCCATAGTCCAAAATAGATGATTCCAGGTATTCCAGTACTGAAATGTCAAAAACCCAAATTCAAGTATTTTAAGACCTTGGGAGAAGCATTAAAACGATTAATGTCTTCTACAGCAATGCTAAAGTGGTGTCTCCAATCAAATCCATTACATTTGACAAATTATAACTACGTATTAGTCGACACTGCATTACTCAAGTATTTTAAAGACAAACTAATAACAACAACGCATGGAGTTAAAGCGGTAAGGTCACAGTTTGACCAGTCAAACATTCCTGCAGACACCTTCCAGGTATTTGACCCAGATATCTTCTCTTGCTCCAGAGCAGACATGTTGACCTCCAATCACTGTTTTGACAGTTGATACTTCAGAGTATTTAGGGGACGATGTGAACAACTGGTTTCTAGACAACAAGCGTTGAATCGGAAGGACTTCATCCAACCAGAGAAAATATCCCAAATTAAGACAAAAAAACAAACAAGACAATGATAAGTACAGTCAATAATTCAATGACATGCTCACATGAGAGCTCAAGTGGCATTTATTTGGGACAAAAACATAAGCTAAACAGTGCCATCGTTGTCCATATATTCCTATACATCGTTCAGTATAGCATTAGCCACCGACCAACGTAACACTCCTACTCCTCGGCCTTTAAATAAACAGTAGAAAAAGTGGGGTGGGGTACATAGAGTCAGACGGGAATAGGTGTTGGGGTCAGAGGTCACAATCAGTCCTCATCATCCCAGTCCTTCTTGCCGGCGGGAGGTTTTGGTCCACCTGCAGGTTTGGCCATGATGATCTGAGGGACAAAGAAAACATGTCAGGCGATGGCCCAAGTTCCAACACCCTCAACATGGTTGTTGTCCAGTCGTGCTTTGTTTCCATGCAGCATGCAACCACACGCATGTAGTACGTACACACACGCGCGCGCTCTCTTTCTGATTTACACATTAATCTCTGGCTACCAGTCATCCCAGCAGAATCAGACCCAGTGCACAAGAGGTTAGTCTCAGTGACACACAGGATGTGAATCCACATTCCACACCACACAACTAAAACAAGTGCATGTTGTTAAGTCACACGGCAGCCTTCTCAATCTGAAGGAAAAAACAATGTTATTGTTACGACACACAGCTACTTAGAAAACGGGTGACCCCTGACTGCGACCCCATGCCCTGCACAGGTGTCTTCGTGCAATTGTGCCACGGCAAACGAACACCGTGAGCGTTTCTGTACAGTTCCCCCGTCGAGCGCGCACGCCTACGTGCATGCGCACACAGGTGTGTCCCAGCACCAGCACCTGCCTGTCTAAGTTTAATGGTGTGTATCAAAGTGTTCAGGCTCATCTCCTTCATCCTTGTCCCAGTGACCTTGCTGTTTTGGAGCCCGAGGCCCACCAGCTGGTTTAGCCATGATGATCTACACACACAGACGACAACACATCCGCGCCTGAATACGGTTTCCAGACACACAGATGAAGCTGGGTACAGCAAACATTTACATAAACATTAGGTTCCCAGAGAGCCGACCAGCCTATAATTTCCTGAGCTTGGGAGAGAGGAGACAACATGTAGAGACGAGGACAGGACTGGGTCAAAACTATTATGGAGTTTAGGGAAAAAGGTCAGCAGGAAGACAAACAATATGATGATTTCACTGGTCGATCTAGTTGATATGAAAAGGTGTGTGTGTGTACCTGGTCCACTCGGAGTACAGTGATCGCTGCGTTGGTGGCTAGTTTGATGCCCCAGTATTTGACCAGGTACGGCTCAAGGATTCCAGCCTCAAGCATGTCCTTCAAGGAAGCCCCTTCACCCTAGAACAGAGGAAGACATGTTACACCCACCCCAGTCACGGAAGGACATGTGGCCTTGATTACCAGAGTGGTCAGCTTCCTAGGTGTTGTTTCCACTGAACAGCTAAAACAAGGGATTAAATCCAACCCACCGCTGTTTATGCAAAACATCCTACTATCTTTCCCCACTGGCTTTCAAGTAAAGCAATAAATATCCCGGCAAGATCAACAGGAAAGGAGGATTGCGGCTAATTTGACACCACAGTCACTCTGACTTTAAGAGGTCAAATGGCTTTTATTTGAGTGGTCCATCTGTAAAATTGCTGCTGCCAACAATTTAAAAGTCCATAGAGACAGGCGGGCCTACCTCAACGTTAAATCCCATAGAGACAGGCGGGCCTACCTCAACGTTAAATCCCATAGAGACAGGCGGGCCTACCTCAACGTTAAATCCCATAGAGACAGGCGGGCCTACCTCAACGTTAAATCCCATAGAGACAGGCGGGCCTACCTCAATGTCAAAGCCCATGTTCTTGTTGCCCTCGTGATGAACAGCGTAGAGTTTGGAGATGAGCTCGTTGCCCTTGATGCCGGAGTTCTCTGCCAAGGCTCTGGGTACCGTCTCAAACGCCTCTGCAAACTTTTTAATAGCATACTGCTCCAGACCAGGACACGACTAGGAGGGGGAGGGAGGAAAAGGGTCAGGTCTTGTCTGATAAAGGGATGCTCTCCATCACAGACAATGCAATAGCTCAGCCCCCCCTCCAGCTCCGAATAGTAAAGTGAAAACAGGCATGTTCATCAAATCGTCCATAACTCCTCTCGAAAATCAAAACTGGCCAGACATGTTGGTTACTGGTATGTCCATGAAGACAAACATTGTTCTGGCGGTGGTGTTTAAAGAGCCATGCGTACACAGCGCGTCCCCTACCTCTCCGTATGACGTGATCTGTCTGGCCAGCTCGATCTCAGTGGCCCCGGCCCCAGGCACCAGCCGCTTGTCTCTGACCAGCACCTTGAAGGTGTTGACTCCGTCATCGATGGCCCTCTCGATGTCATCCATCAGGTTGTCAGTGGAGCCTCTGATCACCAGGGTGGCGATGGCACCATCCTCTTTCTCTGTGACAGGGTGGGGGGGGGGGGGCATTTAGTTTAATTTGACACCACAGATATTGGTTGTCATTAGAAGGCGAGAATATTCAGTAAGAAAATATAAAAGTTAATTATAGACAGATATTTTAAAATGTACTGTTTATATACACCGTTCTGTAGATCTGTGTCCTGCAGAGAAAGGCTATGAGAGGTGTGTGTGTGTGTCTCACCGTGTTTGAAGACCACCACCTGTGTGTCTCCTACCTCTGTCAGGTACACACTGTTACAGTGACCCATCTCCTCTGGGGTGGGAGGGGTCTGGGGGGGAGGGGGGGTGGTTACACAGTTTAGCTGAGAGGTTTCAAAACCACAACAGGTGGAAAGATTACAGTCTCCTAAGTGACTGGATTACCAGATGACAGGAGTGTCCATCTAGTTATACTACTATATAAAACAGGTGTCCATCTAGTTATACTACTATATAAAACAGGTGTCCATCTAGTTATACGACTATATAAAACAGGTGTCCATCTAGTTATACTACTACATAAAACAGGAGTGTCCATCTAGTTATAGTACGACATTAAACAGGAGTGTCCATCTAGTTATAGTACGACATTAAACAGGAGTGTCCATCTAGTTATAGTACGACATTAAACAGGAGTGTCCATCTAGTTATAGTACTGCATTAAACAGGAGTGTCCATCTAGTTATAGTACTGCATTAAACAGGAGTGTCCATCTAGTTATACTACTGCATTAAACAGGAGTGTCCATCTAGTTATACTACTGCATTAAACAGGAGTGTCCATCTAGTTATACTACTGCATTAAACAGGAGTGTCCATCTAGTTATACTACTATATAAAACAGGAGTGTCCATCTAGTTATACTACTGCATTAAACAGGAGGGTCCATCTAGTTATACTACTACATTAAACAGGAGTGTCCATCTAGTTATACTACTACATTAAACAGGAGTGTCCATCTAGTTATACTACCATTTAAAACAGGAGTGTCTGGCAGTTTACAGGGGAACTCACCAGTCTGGGAAGGGCTACACCTCCTACGGTCTTACAGAGCCTCCGAAGGTCCCATTTAGAGTTCAGCCTGGAGGATGGAGACATACACGTCAATGATAACTCACTCCAACCTAGATCGGCGGTTCCTAAAGCACAAAACCCCCCATGACCTAAAGAGGAGCTCCTTCCACTGTCGCTCCTACCTGACAACCATCAGCTGGTACTTGTTGGCGTAGTGCAGAGCCATGTCGGCCACCTTGCCCCCTGTCACCACCACATTGACGCCCGCCTCAGAGATGGCCTTCACCTGCGCCTCCATCATGTCCTCCTCTCCTTTACTGAAGTTGAGGAGCTCATCAGCGTTCTTAATCAACACGGTGCCCTGTGGTGACGGAGGAAGAGGGTCAATACCGTAACTCAACACTGACCACTGAAAATAGACAAGATGATGTCGCCATGGCATCCGCCGTTCTAACTGGTGGTGACAGCTGACTCGA
The DNA here is from genome assembly GCA_016801105.1 of Esox niger. Taxonomy (NCBI): domain Eukaryota; kingdom Metazoa; phylum Chordata; class Actinopteri; order Esociformes; family Esocidae; genus Esox; species Esox niger. The sequence goes on from JACXGJ010006220.1 coordinate 23,767, forward strand.
TACGCTGCTCCCTCCTGATTGGACTCCACAGGCGTGACCTCTATCAAGGACTTTGAGGAACATAGAGGAAGGGGGCATCTCCGACCTACCTTGGTTTCGGTCACCATGCAGTCAAAGGGGCATGAGAAGATGGCAATCTTGGCGTCTTTGATGGACGTGACGTCTCCCTCCACCTCCTTCTTGAACACCATGCCATGGAGCACTGAGGAGGCGTTCAGCCCACAGCCCTGGAGGGAGGAGGAAGGCACTTCAGCTCAGGTGTTTCCACTACTTCCATTTCTACTGAAACTCGATAACGGTTCTCACGTCCCTCTACAGAAATCATCTAGAGTCACAACGCCCCCATACACATCGTTTAGGCGTCTCGTTGTGAGGACCAAGTAAATAAAATGAATAATGCCGAAAACCCACAAAATGTATTAACCCTACCAGATAAAGACACGACCAAACGTGATTCATATCCGGTTCTCAACGAATCCCGCTTCCGCTACCAATATTTTTGGTAGAGAAGAAATACAACATATCTCAAGACTAAAAGGTTGCCTAACTTTTATTCTTTGCACATTTAGGCTTTAATCAGCCAGGAAGGTCCCTTTTGCCTTCATTTATAAAAAAATGCACCACAGTGTGGTTCAGCAGCTTCTCCATAGCCGACCGGCAGGCCCAGAAACCATCACTGGGGCCCAGTTCTCAGCCAACATAGACCTCCAGGGAAAGTGGTGTCTCCATAGGGTGCACAGCATCATCAGAGACCCTTCACATCCAGGCCACAGAGTGACCCATCATCATCATCATCATCATCATCCCCCTTGTTGTCTACATGACAATACATTGATGTGCTAAATTTGAGGATTAATATTCAAATATAACTAATATTTAAGATAAGTAATGAAATTCCAGCAGTATTATAAAGGACGACTGACAACCCTTCTGAGTTTTGTGTACCTGAGTGTGAGATGTTGCTACTGTTAACTGTATATGGGACGTTATTGTGTCTGGAACTGTGCTTCCTCCCTTGCACAAACTATTTTTGCTGCAGGGCTTACATTTTGCAGTGTCATTAACATTTTTGTAAAGCTAAGCCAAACTTTTGAGTGTTTGCTGTGTCCAGCCATGGTCCAGGATGTAAACAGTGGTGTATCTTCTCAGTTCTCACATGCTTGCTATGTTGAGGTACTGTGAAATTACGTGACATTAGGTCCACCGCCCGCATAGCACGTGCTGGCAGATAAGT